>JAJHSJ010001109.1:0-36203 GCA_021015155.1 Magnolia officinalis
GCATTAATAAGAGTACTTAGGATATGATTGTTATACTGCTTTATATTACTGCTTGACTGAATTGAAACAGTTAACCTTTGTCTTATAGTACTATTGAGTTGATCACTCACTCCCACTCTGGGATGGTGTTTTCAAACATTAACCAGACCCTGATTTAGATGCAGGTTATGGCGAGGCTTACGCGACAAAGCCAGACTTCTTTGACGAGGAGGAGGAGTTCTCCTACGTGTAGCTCTCGGGCAGGTCTGGGTAGACCTACAGCTGCGTCACCGTAATTACAGGGCTATGGATTAGTTGAACATTATACTTAATATTTTATAAATTTTGGAGCAATACATGTATATGTTCAGCCTGGTAACATACTCATACCCTCGGGATTGAGAAACACTTATATACATTATATACCTATCTCAGTCTTCCGCTTGCTTAATTTAATTATCTCTAGAGTATGATATGTTCTTTTAGTGTAATCTCACTCATGTTTAATACATTAATATGAACAACATTTAAACATCATTATCTATGTTGCATAAGTAATGCGTTGGATCTCAGGAGTTGAGCTTTGCCCGACCCTCGAAATTCGGGGCGTTACATCCTTGGAAACCCTAGCTCCCACCTTTGAATTCTTAAGTTTCTAATTAAACACTTCACAATTACTTCCTTTCTATTCCTAATTTAGTTTTAGATCTTCTTCTAATTTTGATTCTAGTTACTTTCAGATACACATGAGATTACTCTCTATGGATTCGACCTCTGTCATACCGAGATTATTACTACATCATGACCCTACACTTGGTGTTGTTAATAAAGACTTCGTGTTGGAGTTTGAGATCCAAATTCCTAAAGACCTGTGTAGGATATCGACGATGATGAAAATTGTGTAGACCTTGTGTAGGTTGTGAAGATTATGGTGAACTTGATTTAAAACCATCTGAATAGTGAAATCCGTCCAATATAGGGGAGAGAGAGAGAGAGAGAGAGAGAGAGAGTATGTGTGTGGTGTGGTGTGTGTTATGTTGTGTGGTGTGTGTGTCATGCCCCAAACTCAGAAACCCATGCTCACAGAATTCCTGATCGTCAAATCCGGCGCCAAAGCTTCCTTAGTACCCCATTTTGGCTCCTGGTGCCCATACGCCAGATTTCGATCCTGGGATCCTACAAGGAGGATTATCAGTATGATTTTTTTTTTTGTAAAGGAGCATAAGCACAAGCATAACACAAGTCGAGAAAAACAACATCACCACATATCCATTATATTAAAAACTTTGAGTACAATGAGGAAATGGAAATACAAGATGATAAAAAAGTTTCAAAATGATCTGATACTCGCTCCTGCCTCAGCGTTGCTGCGATCCAACGTCGCAACAGTCGTGCATAGCTTACAAAAGCTTAGAGGGTGTGTGCATGTGTGCGTAATGCATGTACCAAGCATATAATATCAACGTAAGAGGAAATGCTGATAAGTCCATGAATGTTATTAGCCATATCAAGGCTATGCGATGCGCGGCCTACGTAGCCAAATGTCATATGTAAGATGCAATGCAAGCATGTCAGTGAAAATGTAACGACCTGTAAATTTCCGTACTTGGGTCGAGTACCACCTCGACCAGAAATCACGTAGGATTAAATCCTTAGAAATTTAACAAAGTTAACTAAGTACTAAACTCGGTTAGCCATGGAATCCGTTGGGATCGCTTTAAATACGATCTGCAAGACCCAAAACTTGCAGAATTAGTGACTCTAGGTTACCCTAAAGTCTAGAGCCAAACTCATTACCCGTCTGCTCTCGGGAATGAAACGAAACTTCGTATTAGGTCTAGGTCGCACCGGGAGTCCGATTAACACGAAGCTAAGGAAACTAGGATCGCCCCACTGGGCTTGACAATCATCTCAAAAATCAGATGATTCCGATGTCCCACGACCATTCTTTTCAATCCGGAGCGAGGGAGTGTGAAAAACACTATTCCCATCCAAATAAAATATCTGGAATAGTGATCTGGCATCATTCGGTTGCGTGTCAGTATTAAGCAACCTGACCGTCAGAATCAGACCAAATTACACCCTCGGATTAAGAAAAATTTCAGGAACATTTACATGTACTTAGAATTTCTGATCGTGGCCCACTGACCGTTGAATGAAAGTGGTCCGCCACGTGCGATCTGGGAATCCGATCGAGTCGAAAACATAATCCCACGTAGATCCATAGATGGTGCTTTAAGTCTGACGTTTAGCTCAAGGGGCCACCAGAACATACCTTTTGAGCTTGGAAAGTGGCGAACTGCCTACATATGCAGCCACCCTTGAACCTGAGTCTATTTTGGACATGATTTTGGCTATAAAAGGGGCTTAGAACAGCCCCTCTCACAGCCATACGAATTTGGGAGCAAACCTTAGAGAGAGAGAGAGAAAAGAGAGAGAAAGGCTTGGAGATCGAAGCCGATCTTCCTCCTGCTGCTTCCACTCATCACACGGCCTACACGCTTAATCCAGGTGTTTTCCCGGCGGTGTCCATTCCATTTGAAGGTAAGAAACCATAACCCTGGGTCTGATTTGAGGTTGGATAGTGGTAGGTTATGCAAAAGGCTAATCGGTTCCGCTCTTTAGGCTAGGAAACTCCCGTATACGGAAGCTCCAACACCCTTGCTGATTCGTTGGAATTCCAAGGGCTGAGGTGAGGACTTTAACAGTATAAGTTGCGGTTTTCAACGCTTTCAATGTCAGATAATGATAGATTCATGATCTGCATGCAAATGCACATGTACAAAGTGCTTTCCGTTTCCTGTTTCGATTAGCGATAAAGAATATGGAATTTCACATACTCTAGATATACGTAGAAATACCGTATACGTATTTTTGTTGGGAAAATGTTTGACATGTTTATTTAATGTTTGTATATCATGTGTGGATAAAATACTAGTTTGGCGAAAGGGATCGCAAAAAATACATGTTCATGTGTAAATGTCATGTATGTTGAAATTGCGTATTCTAGAAATTCCGCATACGTGCGGATTTGGAAATGTAATTGTAATGATTATTTGCTGTATGATTACGATATACACGGGAAAAATACTTCGTGGCGAAGGGACAGCCCTAACATGAACTTGGCTAACATACGTCATGTATGTTGGAATAGTGTATTCTAAGTGTTTGTGCAAATGCTTGTATGTACATGTGTATGTACTAGTGCCTTAGATAGGCACCGATATGGGATTTCTGACTCCCTTAGAGACATGTAGGATCCCCTCCATGCGGTGGTTCACCGCAACCTCTCACTTGTAATGCGCACACAATTGTATCCCTATGGGGATAGTGTTTATCACATGCCTTACAACATGCTTTACAACATGCATTGCAACATGCTTTACTTCATGTTTTACTTCATGCTTTATAACATGCCTACTAACATGCTTGTATTGCTTGTTTATCATGCTTTACTTCACATGCTATCAATGAAAACTGTTTGAGTTTGGGACTATGTATATAGTCCAAACATTCGGTACCAGACTTGCATTGTGGCTGAGATTCATGTCGCCACAAAGGACGTGTCTGGCGAGCCCGAGTCGTACTTCGGTTGGCGATAGTGGTTGGCCACAAGGAGTGCTTTTGCGCTCCATATCGCTCAACTTTGGTGCGCTCGAGCTAGTCAGGCTCGTCAAGTAAACCGAAATGTACTTATGTATTCACCCTGTTTGGTCGCTACTGCTTGAACCTAGGGTACAAACTTACCAGTGGCGATCCCCGTTTAACCATGGTACCTAGATCCGCTAAGTCGCATGAGCCGGGCATGTGGTATGGGACACCGTGGTCGAGCTGTCGGCCTGGCTGGGGCCATGTGCCTCCTGAAAAGGCCAAGCTATATGTCTAGAGGGGGGGGGGGGGTGAATAGGACTATGCCAAATTTAAAATAAAATCAGCGGAAATACAAAAAGCCAATATCCTTACTATATGAATCAATTCACAAAGCTAAATTTAAATCACCTTGATAAATAGGTATCAAGAGATTGATGCAAATTCAGTTCTAAGGACAACCTTACACCATAATCAACAAGGGCTTATGGTAGGACAACCTTATTCTAGAACCTCTTTGGATCAAGGACTCAATATAATATAAGTAAATGAAATAGCAAGGAATTGTAATTAAATGCAGAAGTAAGATCTAAATTATTACAACAATCCCCACACTTGCTTGAAATGTAAATAATTACAACATTCACATCCACTTGTACATCCACAAGATCGAATGATAAAAGATATGAAAATTAAGCAAGCATTCAAACCACAAGTCAAAGAGTTATAGTGGTTCGCTTGTGTGTACACCAACTGTTTCCAACAGCCACACAAAAAGCTACTCCACTCTTAATATCCTCACACAGGGGATATTAGCGTTCACTAACAAATAGGTTTTCACAGGTTCACCAAAAACCTTTACAATTGTGTCTTTTTCACTTGGGCTTCACAATTCAAAAACCCCTCTTTTCTGAGTTTTCTGGTTTTCCCAGCAAACCAACACAATGAGATTTTTCTTCTCAATCTCAAAAACCAGTACAATGAGATTTTCTGGCTAACCTCAAACAAAACCAAAAGTAAATGAATTTTACAGAATTGTAAAATACCTGGATTTTCCTTCGTTTCGCCCGGTAGCCCCCGAGTAGTGAACCAATCAGTAAATAGAGAATTTTGAACCACAATTTCCAATACTCCAATTCTCACAGGTTCTAATTCTAAATTTAATTGATTTTAGATTTAACTCGTTGGGCGTAGCTATATTTGATTTTGATTCCAAGAAGAAGGAAAAGATAATTCCTCTTTTCAAATAAGATTGGAAATAGAAACAAAACAAATTAAATAAGCTAGCAAAAAAAGGAATATTAAATAAGCACAATCTAGCTTAAAAAAAACAGACTTATCTCAGAGTGATTACTTGAAAATTTCTTGAATTGAATAGCGTTGAAGTTATGAAAACTCTGAATTCCGTGTTCAATTTATAGAAGCAGAAATCGCTCCTACGACTGGGGTCTTGAAGAAAACCTACGACTGGTCGTAGCTCTAACAGATTTTTGAAAAAATAAGACGCGATCTTGAAAGCCGTTCTACGACTGGTCGTGAGTACCCTACGACTGGTCGTGGGTCACCTACGACTGGTCGTAGATCCTACGACTGGTGTGTAGGACCAGTGATTTCGTTGTGGACTTTAAGTCGTAGCTCCACGACTGGTCGTGGACGAGTCGAAGCCACACCTACGACCGGTCGAAGGATCTCCAGGACTGGTCGTGGGCGTACCAAAAATTCCGAAAAATCTTCAACTACTTAGGACTAGTCGTGGAATTTCTGGACTAGTCGAACCAATGCTAGGACTGGTCGAACAAGAGGTAGGACTGGTCGTAGAATAGACCAACCTTGTGTAAAATAAATATTTGATAATGTATCCAAAGTGACCTACTTAAAGGGTAAATCAACAACTAAGGTCATTCAAACCTGAACCAGTCGTATGGACATTGAACTTCAACCATTCAACGAATGCAGATAATTTGAATCATATCACGCTTGAAATCTTGAACCATATCATGCTTGAGATCTTGAACACAACATAGAACTACTTATGTGTTGTTTCTTTAGATTTGAACTTCAACATTGTAGCTTCTTGAGGGCTTCAACATGTAGCTTCTTGAGGCTTCAACATGTAGCTTCTTGAGTGTCTTGAGTTCCAATAAATGATCATACAAGTATAGGACACAGATAGATGTTTTGACACATCAAAATTTGACAACCAAAGGAGCATGAGACCATAACACTTACAATCTCCCCATTTGTCAAATTTGTGACAAAACACCAAATTATAATACTTCAAATTGAAACGAGAGTACTCACAACATATTCACAACAAGTTCAACAAAGAGAAGCATACACACCACAAGTTCATCAATAGAGAAGCATGCACAGATATATATGATAAGAAATAACTAGCATCATTCATTCTCACATAACTACTCCTGAGTAATAGGTACCCCTGAGAAGCTTAACTCCCCTGAGTAATAGATAATAGGAGCACAACTCCAAAACTTCTCCCCCTTTTTGTCACAAAATGACAAAGGAAGAAGGGCAGCAATAATAATGAATATAGCAGTTAAAATATAGATTCAAAAGAGCCTTAGTGCATAATTCAAAAAGTCAGTGAGTATGTAAAGTTAAAAAAAAAATATTACAGACTTAGCAAAAATTTAGTCAGAACCCGAGGATGGAGCAGGATTAGAAGGATCAATTTTGTGTAAAACCCTTAGCAATATGCCTCATATATGTGTAGATAAGAGAATTGCGTCTCTGGGTAACACGAATTTGAGCCACTTGCTCTTGAAGGGAATTCAATCTCTCATCAAAATCAGAGGGCTGAAAATCAGGATCATCAGCCGAGTCTGACTCAAGTTCTTCAAATAAATCATCCATATTCACGTCTTCAGTAGGATCACCAGCTTGTCCTGCATCTCCTGCTTCAGCACCACCGCTACCAGCATCCACTTGGCCATCAGCCAAGTCTAAAGTCATCTTGTTAATATTGGAAATATTGAAGGGGAGATGATGGATGGGTTTTTCTCTAGTAGGCATAGCAACGAGCATATGATTTGCCAGCATAGTCAACAAATAACCAAAGGGTATATCACTATGTCCAGGATGTTGACGAGACAGAATAATGGATGACAAAATTAAAGAAGGTAAACAAATTTTTGCACCAGAGATGACAGAATGTAAAACACGAACCATAAAAGCAGTGAGTTCGATTTATTACCAGCACGTGGATAAAGATTAGAAATGAAAATCCTATGAAGTACTCTGTGTCTGGGTAACAAAAATCTTGAGGGAAGTGCATGACCTTTATGAGTCCAGTGAACATCCAAATACATAAATCTCTAGTAAGCATTCTTCGTTCAGATTCAGAGAGACTGTCATGTAAAATATTAATTGGAATGCTCTCATCATTGACAGGATTTCCATAATATCAGCAATCAAATGTCGATCCACTACAAACAATCCTTCTTGAGTATCAACTTTAAAAATTAAATTCTCAAGAGAAAAATCACAGATACATGCAAACATGGATTGGGCAATGGACTGGTATGCAGCTCCACCCAATGCCAAGATGTTATCCCATCCCACAGATTCAACAGAGGAGGGATACCAAATGAAGCAATGTGATAACATTCACAGGACGTTCAACAATAACATTTCGCATACGCAAATCCCGAACATTAGGAGGATCATTTTCGGGAGACGTAGATGACGTTGTACAATAGAGGCTGATCTAGAAGAAGAGGGACCTCTAGTAGTTTTCTTTTTACCTCTAGCATCCATTTTAATGGAGGATTTCAAAAAACAACAAGATGCAAGATAAAAGAAATGGGTTTTAGGTAGAGACAGATTTTTCAAGATAAAACCCCAATCTTGCAATGAACGACCAAATAGATTCTACAAGAATGTGATTTGAAACACTAATATCAAGAATCTATAATAAAAACGCAAAGGAACCATAACCTTGAAGAACTAAGAAGGTGGGTTCGACCGGTCGTAGCTAGAGCCGTTGGAGGGAAAAAAGAAATGAGGGAAGAAGAGTCAAAAATCACCAAATTAAAGTGAAATCCCGAGTTTCACGACCGGTGTGTAAGTGTTCGACCGGTCGTAGCACGACCGGTCGTGTACACTCACGACTGGTCGAGTACGACTCAAAATTTGCAATTTTTTTTTTCAAATAAATTTCAAATTTAAGCAAATAAATCATCAAACTTATGTACATTATGATACACCAAATCATGCAAATTCAATTTAAATTACACATACCGAGATCAAACTTTAATTTATTAAACCTGCTTTTGTCGAGCGGTTTAGTGAAAATGTCAGCAAGTTGAGTCTCGGTTGGAATGTAATCCAAACATATTACCTTTTCTTCCACTAATTCACGAATGTAATGAAATCTAATATCAACATGCTTAGTACGTGAATGCTGAACTAGATTTTAGAGATATTTATTGCACTGGAATTATCGCAAAATAAAATCATAGAATCCTGAGTAATTCCATAATCGCTCAACATTCGTTTCATCCAAACAAGTTGAGTACATGCATTTCCAGCAGCAATGTATTCAGCCTCAGTTGTTGATAGCGATATAGAACTTTGCTTCTTACTAAACCAAGAAACATGACAATTTCCAATATAGAAACAACCACCACTGGTTGATTTCCTATCATCAATGTTTCCAGCCCAGTCATCATCTGCATACCCGGCTAATTGAACATTAGTCTCATGTGGATACCAGAGACCCAGTTTAGTAGAACTTGCGACATATCGCATAATCCGCTTAACAGCAGTTATGTAACATCCCGGATTTTTGCCAACCTGGGATTAGACGTCCTTAGGCATTGGGTCGATCCTAAGACCTTACCAACTTGTCAAAACTAAACCCCACAGTCAAAAATCGCTTCTGAACCCATTTCCTTCACAAATCCCACCCTTCTCTACCTTGTGCTTTCAATTTTCAAAGCACTTTCGCCCTAGACACTATCTTAAACTAGCTAAGTAGTAAAACTTGGATCACTTTATCTACAAACTGCAAAGGCCTAAGTACCATCTCAACCAGAAAACAATTAGGATTAAATCCTTTAGAAATTTAACAAAGTTAACTAAGTGCAAAACTCGATTAGCCATGAAATCCGTTGGGATCGCTTTAAATACGATCTGCAAGACCCAAAACTTGCAAAATCAATGACTCTAGGTTTCCCTAAAGTTTAGAACCAAACTCATTTCCCGTCTGCTCTCGGGAATGAAACGAAACTTCGTATTAAGTCTAGACCGCACATCAAGAGTCCGATTAACACGAAGCTAAGGAACTAGGACCGCCTCACTGGGCTTGACAATCATCTCAAAAATCAGATCCAGTCGATGTCCCACGGCCATTCGTTTCGATCCGGAGCGAGGGAGTGTGAAAAACACTATTCCCTTTGAAATTAAAATATCTGGAATAGTGATCTGGCACCATTCGCTTACACATCAGTATTAAGCAACCACACCGTCAAAATCAGACCAAATTACACCCTCGAATCAGGAAAAATTTCAAGAACATTTACATGTACTTGGAATTTCGGATCGTGGCCCACTGACCGTTGAACTGAAAGTGGCCCGCCACGTGCGATCTGGGAATCCGATCGAGTCGAAACCGTAATCCCTCATAGATCCATGTGTGGTGAGCTTAAGTCTGACGTTTGGCTCAAGGAGGGCCACCAGAACCTCTCTTTTGAGCTGGAAAAGTGACGAAATACCTATATTAGCAGTAACCTTTGAACATGAGTCTATTTCGGAGAGTTTTGAGGCTATATAAGGACCTTAAACCCTCTCCCATTTCAGCCATACGAATTTGGATTTGAGAGAGGGAAAAGAGAGAGAAAGTGAGGGAGAAGTGGGAGAATCTCCCTGCCGTCGTTCCCTGCCATCACACGGGCTGCACCATCCCTTTCTCATCGCTTTCCCGGCGATTCCAGCCCCGTTTCTAGGTAAGAAACCCTAACCCTAATCTGATTTGGGGCTTGGGTGGTTGTAGATTATGAGATAGCTAACCTATTTCGTTCTCTAGGTTGCCAAACTCCCGTATACGGAAGCTTAGCGAACCTATCAACTCCGTTACAATTCTACGACAAAAGGTGCGGACTTTAAGTGTATAAGTTACGTTTTTCAACGCTTTCAATGTCAGATAATGATAGATTCATGATCTGCATGCAAATGCACATGTACAAAGTGCTTTCTGTTTCCTGTTTCGATTAGCGATGTAGAATATGAAATTTCACATACTCTAGATATACGTAGAAATACCGTATACGTATTTTTCTTGTGAAAATGTTTGACATGATTATTTAATGTTTGATTATATGATATGTGGATAAAATGCTAGTTTGGCGAAAGGAATCGCAAAAATACATGTTCATGTGTAAATGTCATGTATGTTGAAATTGCGTATTCTAGAAATTCCGCATACGTGCGGATTTTGGAAATGCAATTGTAATGATTATTTACTGTATGATTGTGAGATACATGGGTAAAATACTCACGTGGCGAAGGGACAGCCCTAACACGTATTTTGCTAACATACGTCATGTATGTTATAATAGTGTATTTTAAGTGTTTGTGAAAATGACTGAATAAGTATAGAATTCTCATTCGTGCTTGCCATGATTACTTGTCATGGATTCATGATTGATGTATTGGCGATACCCCCTTTGACGAAAGGATTTGCCCTAAATCACGCCACGACCAATATACACTATATAGGCTAAAATGTGTGGCCCAAGTGTTTGTGGAAATAGCTGAATGAATATGGAACTTGGGTTCCTGCGTGCCATGACTATCCATCGTGGGTGTACGCGTGTTATGATTGGGGCAACTCCCTAGCGAAAGGATTTGGCCTAATGCCTATGTGATCGACATATGTCATGTATGTTGATGTATGTTTGTTTAAGTGTTTCTTGAAATGTTTGAATGTGTAGTAGTTAGCAAATTGTAATATATAAGGGTGTTGAGATATGATTCTCAACCTCTTTTCACTATGTGTATGATCTCCTTTGATAGTTGTGTGATTAAGATTTGAACATGTACAAACTCATGCTTGTGTTGTGATTCATAACATGCTCAACTGCTTTATGATTTTAACTATGTAATGCATATGTTTAATTTATATCTACGTTGTATGATCCGTCATGGGTGATGGGGGAGCGGAGCAACGAGTGCGTGCAACAGCCCTGGCAGCCCTAAACGGATAATACCAGACTGATTGTATGATTTGAATCCTGATCTATTACTGCTTTATATCTCTGTAATTGATTGTGTTTGGGGCTATGATTATAGTCCAGGCAATCGGTAACGAGATTGAACTCGTGGCTGAGATTCATTTGCCACGTGGGATGTGTTCGACGAACTCGAATCGTGCGTTGCCTGTCGGCAGTGGCTAGGCCACACGAAGTTGTTTATGCACTTCATGTCGTGCAGCTCAACGGGCGATCGTGTTAGTCAAGCTCATCAAGTAACCCGATCTGCCTTATGCATGTTCACCCTGTTGGTCGCTACTGCTTGAACCTAGGGTACCAAACTTACCAGTGGCGATCCCCGTTTAACCATGGTACCTAGATCCGCTAAGTCGCATGAGCCGGGCATGGTGGTATGGGACACCGTGGTCGAGCTGTCGGCCTACGCTGGGGCCATGTGCCTCCCCGTAGTGACCATTGCGCAATCAACTCGTGAGCCGAATATGGTGGTATGGGACACTGTATTCGAGCTGTCGATACTTCGGCGAGAGCCGAGTACGGTGAGATCTGTGCTCGTGCTGACGGGCGACGAGTCCTCCGTGGTATCATCGAGTACACTCCAAGGGTCTGTGATTGGCCACGAGTCTTTCACAGCAACTAGAGTGTGAGTTGAGCCGAGTACGGTGAGACCTGTACTTGAGCTGACGGCTAGTGATTGAGCCGAGTACGGTGAGACCTGTACTCGAGCTGACGGCCAGCAATTGAGCCGCATACGGTGAGATCTGTATCCGCGCTGACGGGTGACGAGCCCTTTGCGATGCCTTCACTACGCTTCTCAAACCATAATGTCGTATGAGATTAACTAGGATTGACGACCCTAGAATGGATCATGTTTGGGAATGATACAAGGGAGGTACCTTAGTTTTCCAATACTGCTGGTTGAAATGGACTAATAATAACTTGGTAATCATGAGCATCATCGCACCGCATGTGCTTTGTAGATGTGGCGCACTGAGGGAGTTAAGCATTCGCGAACGTAAGATGATGTCGCTTGAGGGTGGTTTGGCAAGGGCATACAGCATCATGTCATTTCATTCTTGCATTTAATAAGAGTAGTTAAGATTGTTTGATTTGTACTGCTTTATCATTACTGCTTGATTGAATTGATAACATGTTAACCTATGCTTTACTGTTCCACTGAGTTGATCACTCACTCCCACGTTACGGGACGGTGTTCCGAACACCCACCAGATTTGTTGAGTTTCAGATGATGGCGATGCTTATGAAGCAGAGCCGGACTTCTATGATGTGGAGGAGGAGTTCTCCTACATGTAACTTTCTGACAGGCCAATGAAGACCTGGTATTGTATTGACGGGGTTATGGTTCTTGGGATAGAAGGCATTACACTTCCTCACATTTGGTAAATTTTAGAACTGCACTTGTATTTATTTAACCTGGTAATGTTATCACACTCTGGAGACTCATCATAAGTTATATAATTTATCTATCTATCACAGTCTTCCGCTTGCAAACTTAACTGTCTCTGGAGTATGATATGCTGTTTTGGCTTAATCTCACTCATGTTCAATGCACGAATACAGTCAACATTCAATCATCATTCACTTTGTTGCATAAGTGATGTTCTGGAACTCGGGAGTTGAGTTTATGCTCGACCCCTGATTTTCAGGTCGTTACAAGTTAAGTGTGATTCTTTAGGATTTGATTGATAACGAGCACAAATGCCAACACTCAAAGCGATATCTGGTCTACTAGCAGTCAGATAAAGTAAACTACCAATCAAACTACGATACAATTTAGGATCCACATCATTACCTGCAGAGTCTTTTGAGAGTCTCAAAGTTGTACTCATAGGAGTATCAAAACTTTTACCTTTCTCAAATCCAAATTTCTTGATTAAACACTGAGCATATTTGGTTTGAGAGATAAAAATTCCATCAGGTTGTTGTTTAACTTGCAACCCTAGGAAATAGTTTAATTCTCCAACCATGCTCATTTCGAATTTAGACTTCATCAAATCTGCAAACTCAACAGTCATATTAGTACAGGTTGATCCATAAATAATATCGTCAACATATATTTGGACCATTAGAATATCATCGTTATACTTCTTAACAAAGAGTGTCTTATCAACACATCCCATCTGAAAATTATGACTCAGTAAAAACTTAGTCAGTTTTTCGTACCATGCTCTGGGAGCTTGTTTCAGACCATAGAGAGCCTTCTTAAGACGATACACATGATCAGTAAATTTAGGATCTTCAAACCCTGTAGGTTGTTCAACATATACCTCTTCATGTAAATCACCATTCAGAAAGGCACTCTTTACATCCATTTGATAAATTTTAATCTTTCTAAAACATGCAATGGAGATAAAAAGTCTGATTGATTCAAGACGAGCTACAGGGGCAAATGTCTCATTATAATCAATACCTTCAATTTGCGTGTATCCCTGTACAACTAGTCTTGCTTTATTTCGAATAATATTTCCAAGTTCATCAGTTTTGTTTTTGAAAATCCATTTTGTTCCAATAATATGTTTATCTTTAGGTCTATGAACAAGGTACCAAACATCATTTCTGACAAACTGATTAAGTTCTTCTTGCATCGCAAGAATCCAGTTTTCATCCAAAAGTGCTTCTTTTACGTTAACTGGTTCAATCTGGGATGTAAAGCATACGTAGTTACATATGTCCTCTAATTGTCTACGAGTGCGCACACCAGTGAGAGGGTTTCCAAGTATTTGAGAAGTTGGATGATCTTTAACAGTCCTAAATTCAGAATTAGGTTCACTTGATGAAGTTTCTTGTTTTTCAAGTATAAGCACTTCATCATTATCTAAACTAGGAACAGGTGTATTCAAAAGATCGTCAATCACAACATTTATTGACTCTTGAATCACACCGGTCCTGTTGTTCAGAACACGATATGCACGACTGTTTAAAGAATACCCTAAAAAGATCCCTTCATCACTTTTAGTGTCGAATTTTCCCAAATTTTCACGGTCACGCAAAATATAGCACTTGCTGCCAAAAACTCGAAAGTATTTGACAGAAGGCTTTTTCTCAAACCACATTTCATAAGCCGTTTTATTATTAGATTTACAGATATAAACACGGTTAATAATGTAGCAGGCTGTATTCACTGCTTCAGCCCATAAATTCCTAGGAAGCTTCATGCTATTTAACATAACATTTCCCATTTCTTGAAGCACTCTATTCTTCCTCTCGACAATTCCATTTTGTTGAGGAGTTTTAGGTGCAGAGAATTCATGCGATATTCCCTGATCGCTACAGAATTTCTCAAAACCGCTATTTTCGAATTCGGATCCATGATCACTACGGATCTTGTTGACTTGAGAACTTTTTTCAGTTTGAATCCGTTTTATAATCTTTTTCACTTCATCAAGGGTTTCTGATTTGTCTCTCAAGAATGAAACCCAAGTGAATCTTGTATAATCATCTACAATAACTAAGATGTATTTTTGCCACCTCGACTTTCCGTTCTCGTTGGTCCTATAAGATCCATGTGGAGAAGCTCGAGTGGTCTTGTGGTGGTATTGGAGTTCACCTTTTTGTGAGAGCTCCTAGTTTGTTTACCATACTGGCATTCACCACAAATCTTGTCTACTTTTTGCATCTTAGGTAGACCTCTAATTAGTTCACCTTTGCTCAATCTGTATAAATTTTGATAGTGTACATGTCCGAGGCATTTATGCCATAATTCTGTTTCATCGGTATGGACCGTGTAACACGTTTGTTTAGATGAGCTACTATCGCTTACTATATAACAGTTTTCAGAAGTTCTGCGACCAGTTAATATTACAAAACCCTTTTCATTTATTATTTCACAACCTTGATTAGAAAATTTAACATTATGGTTGTTATCGCATATTTGAGATATGCTCAACAGGTTGTGTTTTAAACCCTCAACATATAAAACATTTTTAAATAAGGGAAGGTTATAGAGTTGGACCGTACCTTTGCCAATTATCTTGCAGTTGCTACCATCACCAAATGTAACTGACCCATCAGCCATATCTTTAAGATCGGTGAATAGTGCTTTGTCGCCTGTCATATGTCTGGAGCATCCACTGTCTAGGTACCATTTCGAATGGCTTGTAGCTTTGAAAGCAGTGTGAGCAACCAAACAGGCAACCTTAGGAACCCATTTCAGTACTGTTTTAGGTTTAGGAGAATAATTGGTCTTCTTATGTTTATAGTTGTAAGAGTGACCTACAGAATTAGATTTTAATAGCTCCTTAAGTAAATCAATAATTTTTTCAGCTAGTGGGTTTCGAATCTGATTTTAAAATAGCTGCTTTTGGGTTTAGGAAAAGTTTTTGTATTTTTAGAAAAAACTTGACTATTACCTTTTCCTTTTGAGTTAGAAGTCTCTCCTTTCACAAAATTGGAAGGAGTATTCTTCTGTTTAGGAGATGTGTTTTATCATAACCCAACCCGGATCGATCGCTACATTTTCTTGATCCGGATAACAATTTTTCTAATTTTGGATCACCTTGGGCATATCTCCATGTGTCCTTCAAACTCAAAAGAGAAGATACTTCATTTTTAAGTTTCTCATTTTCAGATTTCAAATTTTCAATTAGGGAGGTTTTGAATTCTAGATCACACTTAGACTTTTCAAAACTATCTGAAATTTGAGATTTTTCTAAAATAAGAGTTTCAAAACATTCTTTAAGTTTATAAAACTTTTCTTTTTGAAGTTTAAGTTTGACAGCAATTTTACAACTTTCCTTATATAAGGCATTGTAAGCATCTTGGAGATCTTCATCATATTCATGATCACTATCCAAATTTTCTTCACTTGTTGAATCATCGTGATCGGAAAAAGTAAACTTGGCTAGAGTTATAAGGGCCTTAAGTTCACTGCCCGACTCGGTTTCTGAATTTTCTGACTCAGAAGAGGCTTCAGAATCAGACGATTCATCCCAAGTAGCCAACATAACCTTCCTTTTGGATCTGTCCTTTTTAGGACATTTGTTTGCTAAATGCCCATATTCTTGACAGTTGTAGCATTGACTATCTTTTAATGATTTCCAAGTTTTAGACTTAGGTTTGGAACGTTTCTTTTCATTTCCCTTTTGAAAATCGACTCTTTTCTTACTTTTGAAAATCTTATAAAACTTTTTCGCCAAAAGGGCCATATCATCTTCAGACTTTTCTGAATCTGAATTTTCTTGAATAATACTTTTAGATGACTTTAAAGCAATAGATTTACCTTTAGGAGCTTTAAAACTTAATTCATAGGTTTGTAAAGAACCAACTAATTCCTCTACCTTCATATTATCTGTATCACGAAGTTCCTGGATTGCGGTTACCTTTGAATTAAACCGTTCAGGAAGAGATCGTAGTATTTTTGCACACGCTTTACTTTCTGGGATCTTATCGCCAAGACCCCACATTGAGTTTACAATGTCATTCAATCTAGTGTAAAAGTCCATAAACATTTCATTTTCCTCCATATGAATTTCTTCAAATTTAGTTGTGAGGAGTTGGACTTTAGATTTCTTGACAATTGATGTACCTTCGTGTGTCATTTCTAAAATATCCCAGGCTTGCTTTGCAGTATCACAGGATATGATTCTTTTGAACTCATCCGGTGATAGTGCGCAAGTGATTGCATTTAGTGCTTTAGCATTAGCACTACTCTCATTTTTCTGAAGTGAGGTCCATTGATAATACGGTGCAATTTTCATAGATTTTGAACCATCAACACCAGTTACTTCCATGATAGGAGGTTTCCATTCAGTCACTGTGGCTTGCCACACACTTTCATCCATTGATTTGAGGAAGATCCTCATTCTGGCTTTCCAATAGGCATAGTTGGAGCCATCAAATGGAGGAGGTCTAGTAACTGAAAGGCTATCAAAATTTGACATCTTTATATATAGCTTAGATCGTTAGCTCAGGAAATAAATCCAAATAAAAAGCAACAAAATGAGCTATTAGGCTCTGATACCACTTGAAAAGGCCAAGCTATATGTCCTAGAGGGGGGGGGGGGGGGTGAATAGGACTATGCCAAATTTAAAATAAAATCAGCGGAAATACAAAAAGCCAATAGCCTTACTATATGAATCAATTCACAAAGCTAAATTTAAATCACCTTGATAAATAGGTATCGAGAGATTGATGCAAATTCAGTTCTAAGGACAACCTTACACCATAATCAACAAGGGCTTATGGTAGGACAACCTTATTTCTAGAACCTCTTTTGGATCAAGGACTCAATATTAATATAAGTAAATGAAATAGCAAGGAATTGTAATTAAATGCAGAAGTAAGATCTAAATTATTACAACAATCCCCACACTTGCTTGAAATGTAAATAATTACAACATTCACATCCACTTGTACATTCCACAAGATCGAATGATAAAAGATATGAAAATTAAGCAAGCATTCAAACCACAAGTCAAAGAGTTATAGTGGTTCGCTTGTGTGTACACCAACTGTTTTCCAACAGCCACACAAAAAGCTACTCCACTCCTAATATCCTCACACAGGGGATATTAGCGTTCACTAACAAATAGGTTTTCACAGGTTCACCAAAAACCTTTACAATTGTGTCTTTTTCACTTGGGCTTACACAATTCAAAAACCCCTCTTTTCTGAGTTTTCTAGTTTTCCTCAGACAACCAACACAATGAGATTTTTCTGGCTCAACCTCAAACAAAACCAGTACAATGAGATTTTTCTGGCTTAACCTCAAACAAAAACCAAAAGTAAATGAATTTTACAGAATTGTAAAATACCTGGATTTCTCCTTTTTCGTAGCAGCCCGGTAGAACCAATCGGAGTAGATGATTTGAATGTCAAAGTTCAATTTCCAATACTCACATTCATAAGGTTCTAAATTCTAATTGATTTTAGATTTAACTCGTTGGGCGTAGCTATATTTGATTTTGATTCCAAGAAGAAGGAATAAGATAATTCCTCTTTTCAAATAAGATTGGAATATAGAAACAAAATCAAATTAAATAAGCTAGCAAAAAGGAATATTAAATAAGCACAATCTAGCTTAAAATAAACACAGACTTATCTCAGAGTGATTACTTGAAAATTTCTTGAATTGAATAGCGTTGAAGTTATGAAAACTCTGAATTCCGTGTTCAATTTATAGAAGCAGAAATCGCTCCTACGACTAGTCTTAGAAACCTACGACTGGTCGTAGCTCTAACAGATTTTTGAAAAACTAAGCGCGATCTTTGAAAGCCGTTCTACGACTGGTAGTGAGTACCCTACGACTGGTCGTGGGTCACCTACGACTGGTCGTAGATCCCTACGACTGGTCGTAGGACCAGTGATTTCGTTGCTGGACTTTAAGTCGTAGCTCCACGACTGGTCGTGGACGAGTCGAAGCCACACCTACGACCGGTCGAAGGATCTCCAGGACTGGTCGTGGGCGTACCAAAAATTCCGAAAAATCTTCAACTACTTAGGACTAGTCGTTGAATTTCTTGGACTAGTCGAACCAATGCTAGGACTGGTCGAACAAGAGGTAGGACTGGTCGTAGAATAGACCAACCTTGTGTAAAATAAATATTTGATTAATGTATCCAAAGTGACCTACTTAAAGGGTCAACCTAAGGTCATTCAAACCTAAACCATGTCGTATGGACATTGAACTTCAACCATTCAACGAATGCAGATAATTTGAATCATATCAGGCTTGAAATCTTGAACCATATCATGCTTGAGATCTTGAACAACATAGAACTACTTCATGCGTTGTTTCTTTAGATTTGAACTTCAACATTGTAGCTTCTTGAGGCTTCAACATGTAGCTTCTTGAGGCTTCAACATGTAGCTTCTTGAGGTGTCTTGAGTTCCAATAAATGATCATACAAGTACAGGACACAGATAGATGTTTTGACACATCAAAATTTGACAACCAAAGGAGCATGAGACCATAACACTTACACCTCCCCGTAGTGACCATTGCGCAACCAACTCGTGAGCCGAATATGGTGGTATGGGACACTGTATTCAAGCTGTTGATACTTCGGCGAGAGCCGAGTACTGTGAGATCTGTGCTCGTGCTGACGGGCGACGAGCCCTCCGTGGTATCATCGAGTACACTCCAAGGGTCTGTGATTGGCGATGAGTCTTTCACAGCAACTAGAGTGTGAGTTGAGCCGAGTACGGTGAGACCTGTACTTGAGTTGACGGCTAGTGATTGAGCCGAGTACGGTGAGACCTGTACTCGAGCTGACGGCCAGCAATTGAGCCGCATACGGTGAGATCTGTATCCGCGCTGACGGGTGACGAGCCCTTTGAGATGCCTTCACTACGCTTCTCAAACTATAATATCGTATGAGAATAACTAGGATTGACGACCCTAGAACGGATCATGTTGGGAATGATACAAGGGAGGTACCTTAGTTTCCCAATCCTGCTGGTTGAAATGGACTAATAATAACTTGGTAATCATGAGCATCATCGCACCGCATGTGCTTTGTAGATGTGGCGCACTGAGGGAGTTAAGCATTCGCGAACGTAAGATGATGTCGCTTGAGGGTGGTTTGGCAAGGGCATACAGCATCATGTCATATCATTTTTGCACTTAACAAGAGTAGTTAGAAATGCTTGATTTGTACTGCTTTATCATTACTGCTTGATTGATTTGATAACATGTTAACTTATGCTTTATTGTTCCACTGAGTTAGCTACTCACTCCCACGTTACGGGACGGTGTTTGCAACACCCACCAGACTCTGTCGCAGGTGTAGATGGCGCCTTAGTTCAGGAGCCGGAGCCCGACTTTGATGAGGACCAGGAGGAGTTCTCCTTCATGCAGTACTCTGACGGCTTCGCTTAGGCCGGCTGCATCGCGGGATTCTCAGGGCCTCTTTTGAGGATTGTATTTTGGGTTTTGACTTAAAAAACAATACATGTATATTGGTGCTCAGCTAGTACTCATACTCTAGAGTTCAGAAAATTTTGTTACTTTACATACTTGAATATAAAATTTCAGTCTTCCGCTTGCTTTTATATACAATTGAACTGGAGTATGAATTATTGTTTTGGTTTAATCTCATTCATGTTTATTGCTCTAACTCAGACAACATTGAACCGGCATTGTGTATGTTGCATAAGTGATGCGTTGGAACTCGGGAGTTGAGTTCATACTCGACCCCCGAATTTCAGGGCGTTACAAGTTGGTATCAAAGCATGATTTTGATTAAACCGGACCTGAGTTATGTCCCCACTACGTACGCTGACGCATTATACTTAGGAGGGTCAAGCCGCCTTGCAGCAAGAGATTGGTCAAGTACGCGCCAAACTTGAAGAGAATGAAGCCTACATGAAGAAGAGTTTTAAGAAGATGTCCCGTACATTGAAGGCCATTCTGTGCCGTGCGCAGGACAAGAATGCTCCTCCTCCACCGCCTGCTTTGGATGCTTAGACATCCATGTTGTTGTATGTTGTGTTTGCTTTGGTTACCGCGATAGGCGGTTTATGTTTTCATGCAGATGTTGTATTAGGTAGTAGTATGTTTAGGTGTTTGATGTAGTAGATGTATTGGCTATCATGTGATTTTCTGTCGTGATTCATGTAACTCTGTATTCCATGTATTATGACAATTTTGGGTAAATGAAAAGCATGTATCCTCTTTTGTTTTGATGATGTGTGGAATGCTTAAGTGCTTTATGAAGTGTGTTGTGTTTTCTCTCACAAATGATCTACCCTATGTTGTATAGGGCATGCCGCGGCAGTACACACGGCGCACGGCACATCTTCTTCTGACCGGCTCTATGGACCAGACTCCTTCTAGTAGTGGCGGTCCTGCGGACCGAGGATTGGGATCTGATCAGCCTTCTGCTGGTCCTAGCGGTGGACAGCCACCTTACACGCCCCCGGTCCGTGAGCAGTATGGGCCGTCATCTGCTGCGCAGCACGATTCTCAGGCTGCTCCACCGCCTGATAGATTTGAGCAGCTGATGATGATGATGCATCAGCAGCAGATGCAGCAACAGCAGCAGATGCAGCATTAGCAGCAGATGCAGCAGCAGCAGCAGCAGATACAGCAGCAGCAGCATCAGGAGCTCATGGCCACTATTGCTGAGGCTTTGTCCCACGGTGGTAGTGCGACTCCACCTACTACATCTGCGCATCCTGAGGAGGATTCTGAGCCTCCTGCTCGGTTTGAGGATGCGCCTCTGCCTGCACCCGTCGCACCTCCTACTGGAGATGTCGGTACGCGAGGTCTACTCGAGCGATTTCAGCGCTTGAGGCCTCCTTCATTTGCGAGTTCTCACAGACCCGAGGAGGTGGAGTTCTGGCTGGACCGCATCTCCAAGATGCTACGGATGTTACATTGCTCTGAGGCAGAGCAGGTTGAGTTGGCTACCTTTATTTTGAGAGGGAGGCCAGCTTATGGTGGGACAGTGTGTTGCGCACGGTCGCAGTGGACTTCGTGTGGACCTGGGAGGCTTTCGAGTCTCGGTTCCACGAGAAGTATTACCCGCAGACGTATCGACATGAGCGAGAGGACGAGTTTCTGTGCCTCAGGTAGGGAGGCATGACGGTGACGGAGTATGAGCACCTGTTTACTAAGTTGGGCCGCTTTGTCCCGACCATCCTCGTCAATGAGCAGATGAGGATGCGACGATTTACTGGGGGCTTGCGACCTGACATACAGTCGAAGCTATGCTGCCACACTATCCCTACTTATGCGGCGTTGGTCCACATGTCTATGACGGCTGAGCAGGATGTGGACCGTTTGGCCCGATCACGTGGTACTATGGTTGCGAGACCGCAACAGGATGCACAGAGCAGGCCTATCTTAGGCAAGAGGCCACGGGCCGATTCTCCCCCAGGGCCGCAGCGCCAGTTGTTCCCATGAGACGCCCGTTGGTGACCTGCAAGTTTTGCGGGAAACCAGGACACCCTGCCAAGAGTTGCTTCTCGGGCATGAGGGCTAGCGGATTTGCGCCGCCGCAGAGATTGGGTCGCCCTTATCCACAGGCCATTTCAGCTCCGCCGCTTCAGACCGCTCCTGCACATCCTTCATTCCGACCTCCTGTGCCGTTCTTCAGGCCACCACAGCGACCCCTGACTTCTCAGCCGAACCGCCAGCAGCAGGCTCGTGTACATACCCTTGTTGCTGAGGCACCAGAGGCGTCGATTACTCACAGCGCAGAGCAGACAGAAGAGTTACGCCGATACGAGGCGGCGACCGCTGGAGTTCGAGGTCGGGGATCATGTGTTCCTTCGAGTTTCCCCTATGAAGGGAGTCCTCCGGTTCGGGAAGAAGGGGAAACTCACACCGAGGTTTATCGGTCCATTTCAGATACTGGATCGAGTGGGTGATGTGGCGTATCGTCTCGCCTTGCCTACACCGCTTGCTTGTACACAACGTATTTCATGTCTCTATGCTGAAGAAGTACGTTCCTGATCCTACGCATATCATCAGATGGGAGCAGGTACAGTTGAGTGAGGATGCTACGTACGAGCTGCGCCCGACGCGTATCCTTGATAGGAAGGAGCAGGTACTACGTAGCAAGGTCATCCCACTTGTGAAGGTACTTTGGACACATCATTCCGAGGAGGAAGCTACCTGGGAGACTGAGGCTGATATCAGAAAGAACTACCCTCAGATTCTCGAGGACTACGAAAAGGTATAAATTTCGAGGACGAAATTTTTTTGTTTAAGGGGGGTAGATTGTAACGACCTGTAAATTTTCGTACATTGGGTCGAGTACCACCTCGACCAGAAATCACGTAGGATTAAATCCTTTAGAAATTTAACAAAGTTAACTAAGTACTAAACTCGGTTAGCCATGGAATCCGTTGGGATCGCTTTAAATACGATCTGCAAGACCCAAAACTTGCAGAATTAGTGACTCTAGGTTACCCTAAAGTCTAGAGCCAAACTCATTACCCGTCTGCTCTCGGGAATGAAACGAAACTTCATATTAGGTCTAGGTCGCACACCGGGAGTCCGATTAACACGAAGCTAAGGAACTAGGATCGCCCCACTGGGCTTGACAATCATCTCAAAAATCAGATGATTCCGATGTCCCACGACCATTCTTTTCAATCCGGAGCGAGGGAGTGTGAAAAACACTATTCCCATCCAAATAAAATATCTGGAATAGTGATCTGGCATCATTCGGTTGCGTGTCAGTATTAAGCAACCTGACCGTCAGAATCAGACCAAATTACACCCTCGGATTAAGAAAAATTTCAGGAACATTTACATGTACTTAGAATTTCTGATCGTGGCCCACTGACCGTTGAACTGAAAGTGGTCCGCCACGTGCGATCTGGGAATCCGATCGAGTCGAAAACGTAATCCCACGTAGATCCATAGATGGTGAGCTTAAGTCTGACGTTTGGCTCAAGGAGGGCCACCAGAACATACCTTTTGAGCTTGGAAAGTGGCGAACTGCCTACATATGCAGCCACCCTTGAACCTGAGTCTATTTTGGACATGATTTTGGCTATAAAAGGGGCTTAGAACAGCCCCTCTCATAGCCATACGAATTTGGGAGCAAACCCTTAGAGAGAGAGAGAAAAGAGAGAGAAAGGCTTGGAGATCGAAGCCGATCTTCCTCCTGCTGCTTCCACTCATCACACGGCCTACACCGCCTTAATCCAGGTGTTTTTCCGGCGGTGTCCATTCCATTTGAAGGTAAGAAACCATAACCCTGGGTCTGATTTGAGGTGGATAGTGGTAGGTTATGCAAAGGCTAATCGGTTCCGCTCTTTAGGCTAGGAAACTCCCGTATACGGAAGCTCCAACACCCTTGCTAATTCGTAGGAATTCCAAGGGCTGAGGTGAGGACTTTAAGTGTATAAGTTGCGGTTTTCAACGCTTTCAATGTCAGATAATGATAGATTCATGATCTGCATGCAAATGCACATGTACAAAGTGCTTTCCGTTTCCTGTTTCGATTAGCGATAAAGAATATGGAATTTCACATACTCTAGATATACGTAGAAATACCGTATACGTATTTTTGTTGGGAAAATGTTTGACATGTTTATTTAATGTTTGATTATATCATGTGTGGATAAAATGCTAGTTTGGCGAAAGGGATCGCAAAAATACATGTTCATGTGTAAATGTCATGTATGTTGAAATTGCGTATTCTAGAAATTTCGCATACGTGCGGATTTTGGAAATGTAATTGTAATGATTATTTGCTGTATGATTACGATATACACGGGAAAAATACTCTCGTGGCGAAGGGACAGCCCTAACACGAACTTGGCTAACATACGTCATGTATGTTGGAATAGTGTATTCTAAGTGTTTGTGCAAATGCTTGTATGTGTACATGTGTATGTACTAGTGCCTTAGATAGGCGCTGATATGGGATTTCCGACTCCCTTAGAGACATGTAGGATCCCCCCATGCGGTGGTTCACCGCAACCTCTCACTTGTAATGCGCACACAATTGTATCCCTATGGGGATAGTGTTTTATCACATGCCTTACAACATGCTTTACAACATGCATTGCAACATGCTTTACTTCATGTTTTACTTCACGCTTTATAACATGCCTACTAACATGCTTGTATTGCTTGTTTATCATGCTTTACTTCACATGCTATCAATGAAAACTGTTTGAGTTTGGGACTATGTATATAGTTCAAACATTCGGTACCAGACTTGCAATTGTGGCTGAGATTCATGTCGCGACAAAGGACGTGTCTGGCGAACCCGAGTCGTACTTCGGTTGGCGATAGTGGTTGGCCACACGGAGTGCTTTTGCGCTCCATATCGTTCAACTTGTGGTGCGCTCGAGCTAGTCAGGCTCGTCAAGTAAACCGAAATATACTTATGTGTTCACCCTGTTTGGTCGCTACTGCTTGAACCTAGGGTACCAAACTTACCAGTGGCGATCCCCGTTTAACCATGGTACCTAGATCCGCTAAGTCGCATGAGCCGGGCATGGTGGTATGGGACACCGTGGTCGAGCTGTCGGCCTACGCTGGGGCCATGTGCCTCCCCGTAGTGACCATTGCGCAACCAACTCGTGAGCCGAATATGGTGGTATGGGACACTGTATTCGAGCTGTCGATACTTCGGCGAGAGCCAAGTACGGTGAGATTTGTGCTCGTGCTGACGGGCGACGAGCCCTCCGTGGTATCATCGAGTACACTCCAAGGGTCTGTGATTGGCGATGAGTCTTTCACAGCAACTAGAGTGTGAGTTGAGCCGAGTACGGTGAGACCTGTACTCGAGCTGACGGCCAGCAATTGAGCCGCATACGGTGAGATCTGTATCCGCGCTGACGGGTGACGAGCCCTTTGCGATGCCTTCACTACGCTTCTCAAACTATAATATCGTATGAGAATAACTAGGATTGACGACCCTAGAACGGATCATGTTGGGAATGATACAAGGGAGGTACCTTAGTTTCCCAATCTGCTGGTTGAAATGGACTAATAATAACTTGGTAATCATGAGCATCATCGCACCGCATGTGCTTTGTAGATGTGGCGCACTGAGGGAGTTAAGCATTCGCGAACGTAAGATGATGTCGCTTGAGGGTGGTTTGGCAAGGGCATACAGCATCATGTCATATCATTTTTGCACTTAACAAGAGTAGTTAGAAATGCTTGATTTGTACTGCTTTATCATTACTGCTTGATTGATTTGATAACATGTTAACTTATGCTTTATTGTTCCACTGAGTTAGCTACTCACTCCCACGTTACGGGACGGTGTTTGCAACACCCACCAGACTCTGTCGCAGGTGTAGATGGCGCCTTAGTTCAGGAGCCGGAGCCCGACTTGATGAGGACCAGGAGGAGTTCTCCTTCATGCAGTACTCTGACGGCTTCGCTTAGGCCGGCTGCATCGCGGGATTCTCAGGGCCTCTTTTGAGGATTGTATTTTGGGTTTTGACTTAAAAACAATACATGTATATTGGTGCTCAGCTAGTACTCATACTCTAGAGTTCAGAAAATTTTGTTACTTTACATACTTGAATATAAAATTTCAGTCTTCCGCTTGCTTTTATATACAATTGAACTGGAGTATGAATTATTGTTTTGGTTTAATCTCATTCATGTTTATTGCTCTAACTCAGACAACATTGAACCGGCATTGTGTATGTTGCATAAGTGATGCGTTGGAACTCGGGAGTTGAGTTCATACTCGACCCCCGAATTTCAGGGCGTTACAGAAAAGGACAATGCCAAATAAAACTTATAACAGCGGAATTAAGAAGAATATGATAGCCAAATTAAATTACAATGCAAGAAAGTAAAACAACCTCAAAAATTAGATCTTGAGAGGTTGATACAAATGTTGTTCTAAGGACAACCTTTCACCAAAAACCAGAGTTTATGGTAGGACAACCTTATTTCTAGAAAATCTTTGTATCAAATCTTAAACCAAAGTGGAATAAGGAAATAAATACAAACTGAATTGAAATAAATTGTAATCACAAATGTATTGTTCTAGGGACAGCCATACACCATAAAAATGGCAGGGCAACCTTGTTGGAACAACTTTAAAGGAAATTTAAATTCAAGTAGATAAAGGAATAGCATAAAGTAAATTCAAAATTATTACAAAATTCTCACAAAGCTTGAATTAAATGATTACAACATTCACCACATTCATACATCCCACAAAAGAATAATTAAATATTAGAAATGTAAATCATTCAACCATAACACATGGGATTATAGTGGTTCGCCTGTGTGTTCACCAACTGTTAAACAACAGCCACACAAATGCTACTCCACTCCTAATATCCTCACACAGGAGATATTAGTGTTCACTAACAAAATAGGTTTTCCCAGGTTCACCAAAAACCTTTACAATTGTGTCTTTGTCTGTGGGCTTACACAAAAAAAAACCCCACTTCTGAGTTTTCCTGGCTCTCCTCAGATAACCAATACAACAAGATTTTTCTGGCAAATCTTGAAAGAAACCAAAACAGAAAGGAATTTACAATAAAATGTAAAATACTTGAATATCTCCTTTGATGTAGCAGCCCGGTAGAACCAAGTCAGAGTAGATGATTGAATGTCCAAGTTCAATGTCCAGTACTCAATTAAAATGGTTCTAATTCTAATAGATTTAATATTTAACCAAGTAGGGCTTGCCTTAATTGATTTTGATTCCAAAGAAAGGGAATAACGATTCCTCTTATCAAATTAGATTGGAATAGCAGAAACAAAATCAATTAAATAAAGCTAAGGAAAGAGAATATTAAATAAGCACACTTAGCTTAGATGGAGCACAGAAATATCTCTCAGAAGTTCGACGAAGATTGGCTTGAATGGATTAATTAATTCGATGATCTCTTCTGAGATTTGTGCTCTATTTATAGGTGAGAAGATCGCATCTTCGACTGGTCTAAGGAACCCTTCGACTAGTCGAAGAAATAACAGATTTGAAAAAAATCGGGCGCGATAAGCTTTGACCGTTCTACGACTGGTCGAAGACCTCCTTCGACTGGTCAAAGACCTTGTGAATTTATCGCTGGACTTTGTGTCGAAGATTTACGACTGGTCGAAGAGCCAGTCGACACTGTTCCTTCGACCGGTCGAACAGATCCCTGGACTAGTCGAAGACTAACAGAATTTATCCGATTTTTGTAACAAACTTACGACTGATTGAGGATTTTCTTAGACTGGTTGAAGCAACTTTAGGACTAGTCAAAGAAGCCTAGGACTAGTCGAAGAACAAACCAAACTTATGTAAAATAAACAATCGTTTATGTATCCAAAGTGACCTACTTCTAAGTCAACCTAAGGTCAGTCAAACCTCAACCATGAAGTAAGGACATTGAAATATTAGGAACTAGTGACCTTGAAGTATGAGCCTTGAAGTCTTGATGTAGCTCAATCTTGAAAGTGTCTTGAATTCTTTATGAACTGCCTTGTACATGTCTTGAGCTCTTTATGATCTGCCTTATACTCTTCTTGAAGTCTTGAAGCTTGAGTCATGTCTTGTGAGTAGTTCTTGCATTCAAGTTGGATCTTTATACTTGTGAGCTTAGCTTGTTCATGAATGTTGATCTTTGAGAGAGCTTCACTTATGCAAGATATAAAACAGTGATTTTGGCACCACAAATTTGACAACAAACAGGGATATAAAATATAGCACTTACAGTCAGTCCTCGTATCAAGTACATATATCAGTACGGTTCCTCTTTAAGATATCACCAAGGTCTTGTGCACTCCATGCTAACTGCTGCCTCCCTAGCCGCACATCCCAGCTAGTGGAAGAGTCCACACTATCTGCCTGACCAGTAATCTGTCAACACCTACCCGGCTCATCGATAGCAGACCCATTTACGAGCTGGTCTGTCAGGCCCGTATCCTAGCCCGTACCATTCCGTAGGCTTCCGCGGTCCTCCCGGTCGAATTCTGACAACCCGCGATCTGTAATCAGCATTTGCGTACAACCCTGAGTTGTACTTCGTATTACAGAGTTGGCTCGACCCGAGACTTGTACCCTAGCGAACGGGCCGTTGCAATGGTTCCGATGCTGCGTCTTGTGCGCCGATGCGATACCCAGGCTAGGAGATGTGTGCCCACGTTCAGTTTGAGTAAAACACCGTATGTTGCAAAACTCAAGAGTCTTCTCTACAAATCAATCCCATCAATCACATTACTAGTCAAAGTATAACACCTATCCCCAGTACAACCACCCTCCCCAAAGTCAACTCTCTCTTACAACGAAGTACACATCCATCACCCATCACCCATCACTCACCCATCTCCCTCTCTCTTACAACCCTCTCTCTCTCTCTCATCTCCCTCTCTCATTCTCCCAAGCAACCCATGTCCAAGCTTCCATGAGAGAAACTAGTGTGGTCCACCTTCCTACCTCCCATCTCCACCATCCAAAGTCCATCTCAACCATTAGAATCGTTCCCTTGGAGCTCTAGAGGCTATAGGAGGAAGAAGGAAGAGGAGATCAAATGTGGGTGTTCATAGTATTTGATTTTGATGATTTAAGGGCCCACACATGGTGGGACCCATCTCAATGTATGCATTGTATAGGGAGGGTCCATAGTGGCGGGGTTCTTCCCGTTCTCATCGTCTCTCTCTCTCTCTCTCTCTCTCTCTCTCTCTCCTTGTGTAATGGCCCACCTGATGAGTGTATTGCATCCACACCGTCCAGGCAGTTTGACGGTGCTGGACACACCTTGCTGGATGAGTACCATCCGCACCATCCAGACAGTTTGACAGTGCTGGACTGTTTAGGACGGTGCTGTAGTGGGCCACACTGTGTCATGTGTGTTATATCCAAACCGTCCATCAATGACGGTGGGACCCACTGACGTGGGTGTATTATCCACCGTCCATTCTTCTGGATGGTGGGGCCCATTTAATGTATGTGTATTATCCACCATCCATTCATCTGGATGGTGGGGCCCATTTAATGTATGTGTCTTATCCACCGTCCATTCATCTGGACGGTGGGGCCCTTTTAATGTATGCGTTTCATTCACCGTCCATCTAGTGGAAATCCACCTGATACATGGGTCTTACCTGCACCGTCCAGTAGGGCTGGACGGTGGATACCCACCTTAAGCTGTGTTTGATCTAAGTCGTTCATTTGTTTTGGTAGCAGGTGGGTCCCACCTTGATGTATTTACTCTATGTCTACTTTGTCCAATTATCCAGATCTGTGGGTACGCTCTATGATGTATATTTTATCCACACCGTCTAGAATATCTGGACGGTGCTGAACCACCTTTGGATGGTGTTGCAGACCCCATCTCAATGTATATTTCATCCACAACGTCTCGATTGTGTTGGACAGTGCTGGACAATGTTTGGACAGTGCTGATGTAGATGGACAATGTTTGGACAGTGCAGATCACATTAGTGAGCCATGTACCCCTATGATAGTGTACAGTGATACACATGTTGCACCTGCCACTATTGAAATGATTTTTAGGTGTAATCCAAGCTCTCACTTGGGGCCCACCTTGATGTATCCATGAGTCCCTCCTTGATGTATTTGTGGCCCATTCATTAAGGCCCACCTTGATACAATACGACCCTTATATGAGGCCCATGTGATGTATTTGAGGCCCATGTGTAAGGTCCACCTATTATGTATTTGAAGCCCATGGACTGTTGCCCAATGTGATGTATCTATGGTCCATGTGTTGAGGCCTATTGTGATGTATATCGGCCCATGAGTAAGGCCCGATGTGATGTTGTCACGCCCCAAACTCGGAAAACGGGCTCACAAAATTTTTGATCGCCGAATCCGGTGCCGACAGCCTCCGTAGTACCCCATTCTCGGCTCTTAGCGCCCATACGCCAGGTTCCAATCCTGGGACCCTACAAGGAGGATTTTCAGTATGATTTTTTTTTTTGTAATGGAGCATAACCACAAGCATAACCAAGTCACAAAACAACATCACCACATATCCACTATATCAAAAACTTTAAGTACAATGCGGAAAGGAAAATACAAGGTGATAAAAAAGCTCCAAAACAATCTAGTACGCGCTCCTGTCTCAGCGCTGCTGCTGTCCAACAACACCTGCACGTAACGGTTATGCATAAGCTTAAAAAGCTTAGAGGGTGGTGTAGGTGTGTGCGCAAGGCAAGTGCCAAGTATACAATATCTGAGTAATGCGGATATATGTGGTAAGTCCATGAATGCTGTCAGCTGTACCAAAGTTATGTAATGCAAGGCATGAATGCTATCGACTATACAAAGGCCATGCGATGCGAGGCCTATATAGCCAAATGTCATATGCGAGATACAATATAAGCATGTCAGTATTCATCAAGTACACATATCAGTACAGTTTCTCTCTGGATATCACCTAGGTCTAATACACCTCACACTGATTGCCTCCTCCCTAGCTGCACAGTCAAGCAAGTGGAGGAGACCGCACTATCTGCCTGACCAGTAGTCTGCCAATACCTACCTGACTCGTCTATAGCGGACTTATTTGTGAGCTAGTCAAACTCAGCCTAGCTTATACCCCCCTCACTCGGGCGGATAAGGCCACACCCCCTTCCAACCGACCACGACACAGTGGGAGACGCGGCACTGGTATTCGGCACTCGGGGGCTTGTGTATCCACTCGGTCTAGACGTTGAAGCATCTCCTGGTACCAAAAAGGCTATGGAATTTTCACCCAAGGACATCTTAAGTGCCCACAATGCTAGAGCCAATATTTTCGGTATCCGATCGACCATCCATGAGTGCCCATGGAGGCTACAGCCCCCGATGTCGCTAGGGCGTGCAGTGAATCACGACACACAATGCGAAATGCATGAGTCACACTGTCAGTCATGCATCAATCTTGCACGTACCACGCGCTCATGTGGGCACTCCATCTCATAAGGAGTCCCGTAAATGTCTCAACCCAATGGCTTATGCTATGATCAAACATTTCTCATATCAAGCATACATATGATGCGCATGCGCATGAATCATGGAAGTGTACTAAGCATGTTATAAGTAATGAACTATCCTTACACCGAAGATGGGCCTAAATAGCCTCCACACAACAAGTACGGGCCTACTAATGGGTCCTAGGGAGAGTTATAAATTAATGAACTATCCTTATGTCTGCATCGGACTTGTTGGTTAAATGTCCGCATTATAACTCTCCCAAGGGCCCATTAGTAGGCCCGTACTTGTTGTGTGTAGGCCATCTAGGCCCATCTTCAGTGTAAGGATAGTTCATTACTTTATAACATGCTTAGTACACTTCCATGATTCATGCGCATGCGTATCATATGTATGCTTGATATGAGAAATGTTTGATCATAGTATAAGCCATTAGGCTGAGACATTTACAGGACTCCTTATGAGATGGAGCGCCCCACATGAGCGCATGGTACGCGCTAAATTGCTGCATGACTGACGGTGTGACTCATGCATTTCGCATTGTGTGTCATGATTCACTGCACGCCCTAGCAACATCGGGGTCGTGGCCTCCACAGGCACATCGTAGATGGTCGTATCGGATACCGAAAATACTGGCTCTAGCATTGTGGGCACTTAGGATGTCCTTGGGTAAAAATCTCAGAACCTTTTTGGTACCAGGAGATGCTCCAACGTCTAGACCGAGTGGATACACGAGCTCCTGAGTGCCGAATACCAGTAGGCCGTCTCCCACTATGTCGTGGTCGGTTGGAAGGGGATGTGGCCTTATCTGCCCGAGTGAGGGGGCTATAAGCTAGGCTGAGTTTGACCAGCTCTCAAATGAGTGTGGTCTCTTCCACTTGCTTGACTGTGCAGATAGGGAGGAGGCAGTCAGTGTGAGGTCTATTAAACCCTGGTGATATCTAGAGAGAAAATGTACTAATATGTGTACTTGATGAGTACTGACATGCTTGTATTACATCTCGCATATGACATTTGGTTACATAGGCCTCGCATCGTATGGCTTTGGTATGGTCGATAGAATTCATGCCTTGCATTACATAGCTTTCGTACAGCTGACAGCATTCATGGACTTAGCACATATTTCCGCATTACTCTGATATTGTATACTTGGTACTTGCCTTGCGCACACACCTACACCACCCTCTAAGATTTTGTAAGCTTATGCACGAGCGTTGACAGCAACAACGCTGAGGCAAGAGCGCGTACCAGATTATTTTGAAGCTTTTTGATCACCTTGTATTTCCCTTTCTGCATTGTACTTAAAGTTTTTGATATAGTGGATATGTGGTGATGTTGTTTTGTGACTTGGTGATGCTTGTGGTTATGCTCCATTACAAAAAAAAAATTATATTGAAAATCCTCCTTGTAGGATCCAAGGATCAGAACCTAACATATGGGCGCTGGGAGCCGAGAATGAGGTACTACGGAGGCCGTCGGCACCGGATTCGGCGATTGGAAATTTTGTGAGCCCGTTTCTGAGTTTGGGGCGTGACAGATGTATTCATGGCCCATGTGCCGAGAACCATTGTGATGTATATGCGGGCCATGAGTGAGGCCCAATGCGCTGTATTTGAGGCCCATTGTTGTGGCCCGTTGCGTTGTATGTGAAGCCCATATAATGAGGCCCATTGTGATGTATTTCTGGCCCATTTGGTAAGGCCTAATGAGATGTATTTTTTTCCATATGTTGTGACCCATTGTGCTGTGTATTTGCCCATTGGTGCGGCCATTGACGCGACCCATATGATGTATGTGCTGCCCATGTAATCAGGCCCATTGTGATGTATTTCCGGCCCATGTGTGGCCCAATGCGATGTATATGTGACCCACGCGATGCGGCCCATAGTGATGTATATGTAGCCCTTGTGTGAGGCCCAATGCGATGTATTTACGGCCGTTGTGATGTATTTATGGATCATACGAGAGGCCCATTATTGTGAGGCCCATTGCGATGTATATTAGGCCTTTGTACGAGGCCATGGGCCCACTTTATGTTTGGCTCTATGTGGGCAACTCCTTGGGAGCGATGTTAGTTAAATGTTTACATTAATGGGCAATGATGGTTAAACGTCCTCATTATGACCTTCCCTTAGGCCCTTGATAGGCCGATTATCGATATCGATTATGAGTATGTGACAACATAGCATCATGATACATGCCCATACACATCATCTGTATGTTTGTTATGAGATATGGTTAGCCATTGCATATGTCATAGGGCAGGTTGTTCATGGGACTCCCTGATAGGCAGAGTTGCCCCACATGAGCTCACGGCATGCGCAGGATTGATGCATGATTGGCCTATGTGACTCATGCATCTTATATTATGTGATTATGATTACCGTACACCATGGCGACATCAGGGTCATAGCCTCCACAGGCATATCGTGGATGGTAGATGGGACACCAGAAATCTGTTCTACATGGGGTGCTATAGATATCCTTGGATGAAAGTCCCAGAACCCTCTTAGTTCCAAAAGTTACTGCAATTTCTAGACTAACTGGATGCATGAGAGCATGAGGGTCGTATACCGTTAGGCCACGTCTCCCACTTTGTCGTGGTCAGTTGGAAGGGGGTGTGGCCTTACATACCAGAGAGGAGGGGCAAAGCTAGACTGAGTTTGACTAGCTAGAGGAATGGGTCTGCTATCGACGAGTCGGGCCCGATAGTAAGGTCACTTCCACTCACCTTTTTTGCGCGCGATGGGGCGGCGATCTGGTTTGGAGTGTACTAGACCCCGATGATTTCTCAGAGAGGAACCGTACTGATATGTGGACTTATTGAGCAGGAGTTGCAGACGCATTCATTCATTCACTCATTATCCACTCTGTCTGGTCGAGCGCAACTATGTGTTACGTGTACCTTCGCAATGGTCAGGGTTTCGGTTGGGGCATATGACCAACCTGAGATCAGGAGTTTACCACATTGTGTCTGACTATCCAAATTTAGGCATGAGACTGGTTTGGATAGAAGTCCCTTGTGGTGGACCCGGTAGCCTGCGATACTACATACTATCATCCCAACTTCACTCCAGCTTGGTCATTTCATTCACACCGCATATTGCATTTCTTCCACGACATTTAAGCATTTTGGGTTACCATGTTTCTACATTTATATGGCCTAGATACGGCTGACGGTATTCGTGGACTCATCAAGATTTGCATATTTCATTGCATCCTTAATATATGATATTTGTCTTATTGTATTTCCGCACTGCATAACTGATCTACATTGCTTCCTCAGTTTATGATATTGGCTTATTATGTTTTTGCATCGCATAGCCTGGATAAGGCTGATGATACTTACGAAATTATTAGTGTTTCCGCTTACTCTGATATCATATGATTCATGATCTTGCCAGTATTTTTGATATTATATGATTTATGGCATTGTATTGTATACTTGGCACTTATCTTGCACACACACTTTCACCACCCTCTAAGCTTTCTATGAGCTTATGTACGATAGATGCGTGCAAGTGGCATTAGGTCACAACAGCGTTGAGCTTGGATTGTGCAGCGGTTTTTCAGGAGCTTTGATTTTATATATATATATATATATATATATATATATATATATATATTATATATATATATATGTATGTATGTATGTATTTCCCTTTCGGCATTGTATTCAAATGTTTATATTAGTGGATATGTGATGATGATGTTGCCTTTGTGATTTGGATAAACTTGCGGTTATGGTTCTTACTTACGAGATAATGTACATTGAAAAATCCTCCTTGTAGGATCCTAAGATCGAAATCTAACGTATGCATGCTAGGAGCCGAAAAGGGGTATTACGGAGGCTGTCGGCACCAGATTCGGCGATCGAAAATATTGTGAGCCTAGTTTCCGAGTTTGCGTTGTGACATGGTCAAACTAAGCCTAGCTTACAACCCCCTCACTCGGGCGGATAAGGCCACACCCCTTCCCAACCGACCACGACACAGTGGGAGACGCGGCCTACTGGTATTCGACACTCGTGCGCTCATGTATCCACTCGGTGTAGATGTTGGAGCATCTCCTGGTACCAAAAAGATTCTGTGACTTTCACCCAAGGACATCATATGTGCCCACAGTGCTAGAGCTAATATTTTTGGTATCCAATCCGGCCATCCACGATGTGTCTATGGAGGCCACGACCCTAATGCCGCTAGGGCATACAATGATCATGTCACACAAATGCGAGATGCATGAGCCATATCATCTAGTCATGCATTAGTCCTACGCGTACCATGCGATCATGTGGGGCACTCCGTCTCATAAGGAGTCCCATAAATATCTCAGCCCAACGATGTATGCTATGATCAAACACTCCTCATAACAGGCATACAAATGATGCGTATGGGCATGTATCATGATACTATACTAAACATATTCTCAGTGTGTCCTATTAGACTAAGTAAACTAGCATGATTATCAGATATAACAGGCGATGATCGGCCTTAATCGGTATGTCACTTACAAGAGTAATGGCTGAACGATACACCCCACTAGATGTATAGAAGTCTATATGGAATGGTCCATGTTAGACTATCATAACCTATCCAAGGTACTAGCATATCATATATTCTAAGGCAGGGTCCCCTGCAAGGACAATATAAAGTATCATAATTAATGGGGGCCCAACGATTTGGGTTAGCCCAGTAGGTTAAGGGTGGACATGGGGTTAATAAAGGGCCCTACGAAAACTTACAACAGTGGACATTTAACCACCATTGTCCTAAGGTGCGATCCATTTGGGATTAGAATCAGAATCATAACGGGGCTCTCGGCCCTCCAATTATCTTGAAAATGGATGGACAGAGGGTATAGTACATACATTAATGCGGGCCTCACGAGGCACCCCCATAATTGGGCGTATAACAAATACACCCATGGTGGGCCTCTCAAGACAATGGGCCCACGAGCCTGAAAATGGATGAACGGTGTGTATGTCACACATACATTATGGTGGGCCTGATATATTCCCAATGGGCCTCACATACAATGACAATGGTCCTCGCACAAGGGCCTCATACACATCAAGTG
>JAJHSJ010001048.1:0-41118 GCA_021015155.1 Magnolia officinalis
TTATTTTTTCATCTCTAATTCTACATTGCATCATAACTCCACTATCACTTTTGTGCACACTCTGTCTTCCTTTGATGCATTCGCCAAGCCCAGAGAAGTTGCACAAAAATTAAACTTCTCTGTAGGAACCACCTTAGTGGGCATGTCAGCATGATGCACATCAATATGTTTAGTATGTGAGTAATAAACAGAATTTTTAGCCATATTGATCGTGCTTTCACTATCACAATTAACCGGCATGACCTCCTGCCAAAGCACTAACTGATTTATCATCCATCTCAACCAAACACCTTCATTGAATGCCTCTGTCACCGCCGTGTACTCAGCTTTGGTTGTGAAAAGAGTCACTACAGACTAAAGCTCCGACATCTAACTGAACGCTCCACCCGCTAGCACAACTGAGTAATTGGAAGCCGACTTTCTATTGTCCACACAGCCCGCATAATCAAAATTCATATAGCCTATTAACTTTGCCCCTGATTTCTCAGAAGATAAGACGTAGTCTTACATACCTCAAATATATCGAAGTAGCCATTTCACCGCCTCCCAGTGTTCCTTGCTGGGGTTAGACATTTATTTGCTAACAACACCCACTAGATGTGAAATATCCTATCTCGTACATACTATGACATACATGAAGTTGTCAACCACACTCGAATAAGGCATACGAGACATATCCTACTTTTCTTTATCAGTTTTAGGACACTGTTCAGAAGAAAGCTTGAAGTGAACCGCATGGGGAACGCTAACTAACTTTACCTTATCCATTTCATACTTAATCAATACCTTCTCAAGATATTCTGCTTGAGATAACCAAAGTCTGCTCCTCTTCCTGTCTCTCTTTATATATCAATACTCGAAACCCTCCTTGCAACCCTCAGATCTTTTTTCTCGAATATCCATGATAATTAAGTTTTCAGTAAATTTATCTCGGATATACTATAACTGGCGATTAACATGTCATCAACATACAAAACTAGGATGATGAATTTTTCATCACTCAGTGTCTTGTGATAGACACAATGATCATATTCATTCCTGGTAAACTTTTGACTCACATGAAAGAATCAAACTTTTTGTACCATTACCTATGAGATTGTTTCAGGCTGTACAATGACCTCTTTAACCTGCAAGCCTTATTCTCTGGCCATTTTATTTCAAAATCTTCTAGTTGCTTCATATAAATTTGTTCTTCTAATTCCTCATGCAACCAGCGCCAACACAAATCTGATAGATACTTGCTTCACAACCAACGCAAATATCTTAGTGAAATCTACACCTTTTCTTCGAACATATTCTTTCGGTGTCAACCTTGCCTTGTACCTACCTTATTTTTTCTTGAAGATCCGCTTGCACTCGATCGCTTTACGGTCGATGGGAAGCTCCACTAGCTCCCACATTTCGTTCTTATATAAGGAATCCATCACAGCTTTTCACTTTTCTGCATTCGGCTCATCAAGAGTTTCCTGAAGAGTAGACAGATCGACCTCATCTGTAATAAGGGAAAATATGATATTTGAGTCATCCCTGTATATTACCGGTAACCTGCAATTCCGCGTCGGATTCCTTCTTACATGTGGTTGCTCCACCTACTCCTGTACCCTTGTTTGCGTCTCTGTATTTACCCGTGTCTCATCTCTATCTAACTGAACGTCCACAATCAACTTTTTCGGTTCCTTGTGCTCATCCTTATGGAACAAGGATCCTTCGTTGAATTTGACATCACGACTAAAGATGATTTTCTATGTGACTCGGTCATACAACCTGTACCCCTTCACACCACCACCATAGCTGACAAAGATTTGCTTTTTAGCAATTTGGTCCAGCTTATATTTCTCAACTAATAATACATGAGAGTAAACATCGCAACCAAATAATCACAATCCCGAGTAGTCTACCCGCTGACCACTCCACACTTCCTTTAAAATCTTTCATTTAATGGCCATAGAAGGGGACCAATTCACCAAGTAACAAGCCATTTTATGTGCCTCAGTCAATATAGTTCCATGCCCAACCCAGCATTACTAATTACGCATCGGGCCTCATCCACACCGTTTTCTGTATATGGCACACTGTACTGTGCCTTACAATCCATTCATCTTTATAATACCGATTGAATTATCTAAAAGTGAAATCCCCACTATTATCTGTCCTTAGTATATTCAGATTTCGGCTTGAATATTTTTCTACCATGGTCTTCCACTGCTTAAAGTTGATGAAAACATAAAATTTATTTTTCATAAAATAAACTCATACCTTCTTGGAATAGTCGTCAATGAACATGACAAAATATGACGACCCTCCAAAAACCAAGGGCAACAACCCCCCATACATCAGAATGCACATAATCAAGAACACCCTTACATATATATTTTTCAAATTTAAAAGAAAACGTTGAATGTTTACCACATATACAATTCTTATATATATTAAAATCAATACTTTTAAAAGCAAGAATAAAACAATGGTCAGAAAGTACCTTTATGCCCCGCTCGCCCATGTGGCCTAAGCGTGCATGTCACATACGTGCAGGCGTGGAATCCACTACAGATGCGCAACTCCACCTAATGAAGTGCTCCCTATCAACCTATAGAGGTTTCCATTTCTCTATGCCTTCATAACTACGAGTGCCCCCTTTGAAACTTTAAGGACACGATCAAAACTTGTAAATTTACACCTAAGCGTCTTGAGTGCTCTAAGAGATATAAAGTTCTCCCTCACATTAGGAATATGTCTTACTTCGGTCAAGGTACGCTCCATGTCATTAAGCATCTTGATGCGCATTGATCCAACACCTACCACACTACATGCATTATCATTGCCAATAAATACTTGGACACCATCGCACTCTCTGTAACTGGTGAACTAATTCTGATGAGGAGTCATGTGATATGATGCCCTAATATACAAAATCCACTCATCCTTATGATCATCGTATACGTGTTCGACCATGGACACTGACAACACATTACTTCCACTTATACCTTCATCAGACTCTACAATGTTAGCCTCCCTGGAAGAAGCCTCTGAGTTCTCTTTCTTAGCCTTATGATTTTTACAATCCTTCTTCATGTGCTCAGACACCCCACAGTTCCAGCACTTCAACTTTCATTTGCCCTTGTAACACCCTGAACTTTTCAATACTTAAGTATTGAAAGTTCCCAAGTGTTACCATGAAATAACTTAGCATGTACATGTGTACGATATCAATTTAGCTATCCTAACCTTACACCTATTCTCCAACATAAATCTGACCGTTGGGAGTAATCTTCATCCATAGATTAAGTTATCCAACCGTTGATTTTTAAGAGCAGACCATCAAATAACCAAGTATTCTCACATGCCCATCATAACTAACCGATCAATCAACTATTCACCATTAGATAAAGATATTTGCCGTCCACTTTGAGTTTGGTTTTCCCGATCATAGCAAACTAACTACTTGATCTATATATCTGCTCGTACACTTATCGAATCGAGATGATGATCCACTCATCTTATTCACCACCAATGAATATGTTTAACCAACTATCAGAACTACAATCAGAGGAACTTACATATGTGAACAAGTCATTTAAATCTAACGATATACATATTCTACATCTTGATCACTCCAAAAACCTGCTTTGTGTCCATCCGTTTACGAAACTGACCGTACATCTATCTACGTACATGGTAAGAGCACTAACCATCAAGTTTTCTTATTTTTAGTAAGTCATCAACTTATCATATTTGGATCCGCCAAACGGGCCACACAAATATTGTAGTAAACAGATCATCATGAACATCTTAGGGTATAGGTCCAAACCACCTGGTAACTTGTTAATCAGATGTGTACAAACATTATTTTGAATTACGGAGTGTGTTAGCCATTAAAAGAGCATCTTGGTCATCCTTTAGGGGTCAGGGCCCAAATTTAACCAGTTGAGAAAGCGTATAAAATAACGTTCACCCATCAAATCTCATCACGTTTGGACAGTGAAGCTGTGAGATACGAATGACGGAAATCCGGATAAAAGAAAAGGATATAGTTGTAATTATGAACCGTATACTCATATATCCAGCAATGTTACAATCTGCGGCTCGAGGTATTCATGGTAAGTATCACCCACACAGTGTCACAACGTGTGGCCCACCTAGGACTTAAATTGGTTCTATACTTGAGGCCATAGCCGAACATGATCTTGCAAAGATGGTGAATTATCACGCCCCAAACTCGGAAACCGGGCTCAAAAAATTTTTGATTGCTAAATCCGGTGCCGACAACCTCTGTAGTACCCTATTCTCAGCTCCCAATACCCATACGCCAGATTTCGATCTTGGGATCCTAAAAGGAGAATTTTCCAACGTACATTTATCTCGTAATAAGCATAACCACAAGTTTACCCAAATCACAAAGGCAACATCATCATCGCATATCCACTAATATAAACATTTGAATACAGTGCTAAAAGGGAAATACATATATCGAAATCAAAGCTCCAGAAGACCGTTGTACACCCCATGCTCAACGCTGTTGCAACATAATGCTACCTACATGCATCTATCGTGCATAAGCTTATAGAAAGCTTAGAGGGTGGTGTAAGTGTGTGCACGAGATAAGTGTCAAGTATTCAATACAATGCCATAATCATATAATATCGAAAATGTTGGCAAGATCATGAATCATACGATATCAGAGTAAGCGGAATGCATATCATAATGGGTCAAATATCAGATGCCGAGGATGTAATACAATATGCAAATCCTGATGATCTACGAATACCATCAACCTCATCTAAGCCATATAAATGTAGAAATATAGTAACTCAAAATGCTAAATGTTGCGAATACAATGCAATGCAATACGCGGTGCGAATGAAATGACTAATTGGAGTGAAGTCGGGATGATAGTACGTAGTATCGCAGGCTATAGGGTCCATCACAAGGGACTTCTAGCCAACTAGTCTTATACCTAAATTTGGATAGCCAAACTCAATGTGGTAAACCCCTGACCTTAGGTTAGTCGAGCATCCCAACCGAAATCCTTGCCTTTACGAAGGTACACAACAATTAGTTGCGCACCACCAACCTGAGTGGATAGTGAATGAATGAATGAGTATGCAACTCCTGCTCAATAAGTCCATGTATCAGTACCGTACATCTCTGAGATCATCACTGGGGTCTAGTACATTCCAAACCAGATTGTCGCCCCATTGCGCACAACCAGGTGAGTAGAAGAGACCTCACTATCCGCTTGGCCAGTAGTCAACCAATATCTACCCGATACGTCGATAGTGGACCCATTTATGAGCTGGTCAAACTCAGCCTAGTTTTACCCATTACGAATCGGGCGGATAAGGCCACACCCCCTTTCAACTGACCACAACACAGTGAGAGACGCGGCCTACTAGTATTCGGTACTTGGGCACTCATGTAATTCACTCGGTCTAGTCGTTGGAGCATCCTCTGGTACCAAGAGGGTTTATGAATTTTCACTCAAGGCCATCTATGGCGACACGATGCTACTAACAGATTTCTGGTATCCCATCTGGCCATCCACGATATGCCTGTGGAGGCTACGACCCTGATGTCACTAGGGCATACGGTAATCACAACACACAATGCAAGATTCATGAATCATACAATCCAGTCATGCATCAATCCTGCGCATACCGTGCGCTCATGTGAGACAATCTCTGCCTATCAGGGAGTCTCGTAACAACATGCCTAATGACATATGCGATGGTCAACCACATCTCATAACGAACATGCAGATGATGCGTATGAGCATGTATCATGATGATATGTTGTCACATACTCATAATCGGTATCGGATGATATACTTGTAATTGGTATCGATAATCGGCCTCGACAATCAGAATCGGCCTCGACAATCGAAATTGGCCTCGACAATCAGAATCGGCCTCGGCAATCGAAATCGGCCTCGATAATCGGAATCGGTAATCGGCCTAACAAATGGGCCTAAGGGAAGGTCACAATGTAGACATTTAACCATCATCGCCCATCAATGTGGACATTTAACCATCATTGCTCCCAAGGAGTGGCCCTCATAGAGCCAAACATATAGTGGGCCCATGACCTCACACAATGACCCAATATACATCACCATGGGCCTCTCTCAAGGGCCTAATACACATCATGATGGGCCTCACTTATGGGCTACATATGCATCATATTGGGCCTCGCTCATGGACCTCATGTACATCATAATGGGCCGCAATACATGGGCCCCATATATGTCAAATGGGCCGCAATATATCGGCCGAAAAATACATCTCATCGGGCCTTACCAAATGGGCCAGAAATACATTACAATGGGCTTTACCAAATGGGGTAGAAAATACATCACAATGGGCCTTACCAAATGGGCCGGAAATACATCACAATGGGCCTTAACAAATAGGCCAGAAATACATCACAATGGGCCTCATCATATGGGTTGAAAATACATCACAATGGTCCTCAACGCATGACCTAGATATATATCACAATGGGCCGCTCATACGAGCCTAATATACATCACCATGGGCCACGACCCATGGGCCCCAAATACGTCACAAAGAACTACAACCCATGGGCCTCAATATACATCATAACGGGTCGTAACCTATGGGCTTCAATATACAACAAGTGGGCCGCATCAATGGCTGCACCAATGGGCCTCATATACCATGAGTGGGCCGCATTAATGGGCCGCACCAATGGGCCTCATATACAACAAGTGGGCCGCAAGAGAGAGCTTGGTTTACACCAAAAATTATTTCAATAGTTGCAGGTGCAACTTGTGTATCACTGTACACTATCATTCTATGGGGCACATGGCTCACTAATGATGATCAGCACTGCCAAACATTGTCTATGTAAATCAGCATTGTCTAAACATTGGACAGCACCGTCCAAACACTATCCATGTAAATCTGCACCGTCTAAACATTGGACAGCATCGTTCAAACATTGGACAGCACCGTCCAAACACTGTCCAGCACTGTCCAGATATGTGGACGGTGTGGATGAAATACATATAACATGGTGGGGCCTGGGACATAAAATCAAGTCAATCTGTGGCTTGTGTGAGCCACACTACGCACAACAGTTGAGGGGTTTACCCTCCATAAACATTCATAATCATTCGTTGGGCCCACCAAACTGTAGTTCACAAATCCAACCCATCCATTATGTGTGTCCCACTAGGTTAAGGGGTTAGACCAAGTTTCAGGTGCATCCAAACGTCAGATGGACTCCAGCAAGTGCTTTTATATGGTTTAACATGTCTTCACATGATTGAAGATGGTGTGGGCCACCTGAGTTCTATTTACGACTGATTTTTGGGGGCACCCCATATATAAAGGGGACCCATCAAATGCACGGTGCAGATGTTCAACATACATCAATGTGGGACCAGTGGTGGGACCCACTGTCCTGCCTCATTTCAAGCAGTATGATGCTGCTTGCTGCAGCGTCCTCTGGACGCTGGCAGCAACAACGTCCAGAGCTGTTATATCTTATTCTTTTTTTTTGAAATCCTGAGGTTTTTCATAGGTAGGGTCCACGTCAAGAGGATCCACTCCGCTAGTTGGGTTCCCAGTTTTGGGATAGTTCTAATAAGTCCAATATTGGAATGTTTCGTTTCGTGTGTAAAAAATCACAGCGGGCCCTAACAGTCTAAATCACCAAAACCACTGTTTTCTACAATATGCCCGCCAGAGATTCATTTTAGCTTCATTTTTCGGCTCAACGTCTAAAATGAGCTGGGAAATTGGATGGACGGTGTGGATCAAATACATATATCAAGGTGGGGTCCACGTCCAATGGACTGGATGGCGTAGGTAAAACACTTATGTCATGGTGGGGTCCTGGACGTCGTGTATAAAACACTCTCACGTCATGGTGGGTCCTAGTCCACCACGGGACTGCGTGAATATATCACGTATACATCAGGTGGGTCCCACCGTCCTTTGCTGGACGGTGAGGACGCTAGACATCATCAGGGCAAGCCCCACTGTCCACGTGCTGGATGGTGAGGCTAAACAACATATACATCTGGGTGGGGTCCACATAGGTGGCCCACTAGCTCACGAAGGAGCTGATATTTGTGTTTTTCCTTCATCCTGGCTTGTCCAGATGGACAGCCAGGTGGACCCACTCGGCTGACGACATGGATAAAATACATACATCACAGTGGGTCCACGATCAGTGTGGATCTAGTGGGCCACGCCCATCACGAGAGAGAGAGAGAGAGAGAGAGAGAGAGAGAGAGAGAGAGATCGGTGAGAGGGGAGGGACCCTGCCACTATGGGCCCTCCCTATAAAATGCATACATCAAGATGAGTCCCACCATAAGTGGGCCCTTAAATCACAAATCAAAACATAAAATCACCCACAGTTCTTGCTTCTTCTTGGCTCCATGAGATCCCTGGTTCCTTGGCTACCATTATGATGGAAGATGATGGAGATTGGACGGTGGAGATGAGAGATGAGGGGGGTAGGAAGATGGGCCACACCAAGCTCTTCTTATGGAGAGCTTGGACGGTTGCTTGCTTGGGAGATGGGTTTAAGAAAGAGAGAGAGAGAGAGGGTTGGGTAAGTGATGGAGTGGTGGGTGAAGTGAGTGATGGGTGTAATTGATGGGTGGAGAGAGAGAGAGAGAGAGTTGACTTTAGGGGTGCTTGGGGATGAGGCATGTACTTAATATGTGAGGTGATGTGTACTTGATTGATGGGATTGATGAGATTGATGTGATGTTCTCTTGGGTTTTACAACGCGCGGCGTTTTCCTTGATCTGAACGCAGGCCCACATCTCTTGGCCCGGGTATCACCTCAGCGCGCGAGACGCAGCGTCGAGAACCGTAGCGACAACGCGATCGCAAGGATACAAGTCTAGGGTTGAGCCGACTCTGGAATACGGGATACAACTCAGGATCACGTGCAAACGCCGGTTACAGATCGCGAGTCGCTGGAATTCGACCGCAAGGACCGCAAAAGCCTACGGAACGGTACGGGCAGGATACCGGTCTCACAGCTAGGATACCAGTCTTATATGAATGGAGTGGATTTCATAACAAACATCACAGTGGACCCCACCTCGTCACATGTGAGTGAATGCTTAAAACCAAAGTCGTTGTTGCATGTCCAACGTATACAATACTGGTTCTGTTTCTTTCATTCCAAAACGAAGCAAATAGCGGTCATTAGAAGCTATCATCGACTGATCGCAGTCGTTCCTTATGAAGATCATGGTCATCCATCATGCATCAATGATGAATCCAATTAAAGATCCAATGCTTGAAGGAAACTATTCAAAACAGAATCCCTGAAAATCTTCTCGCACGCAAACCGTATTTCAGTAGGAATTTCCCAGTTCCTCCTGTTGGACGCGGATTACGTCCTACCCCCGCCCGGACAGTAATCCGTCCGGGCAGGGCTCTGTGGGGTCCACCATTATGTAAGTGTTTTATCCAAGCCATTCATCATTTTTCTCATATCATTTTAAGGTATAATAGTAAAAATGAAGCAGTTTCACAACTCTAGTGAACCACACCATAGGAAGTTACAGTGATAATGACACCCACCGTTGAAACCTTTCTAAGGGTCACTGTGATGTTTTTTTTACCATCCAACCTATTTATAAGGTCATGTAGACGTGGATGAAGTGGAAAAACAAATATCAACTTGATCCAAAACTTCTCCAGCTCCCAAGAAGTTTTTAATGGTGGAAGTTCAATCCCCAATTTGTGGTCCACTTAAGCCCTTTACCTGCCCTATTTTTTGGATCATATCTTAAAATGATCTGAGAAAAATGATGAACGACGTGGATAAAACAATTACATCACAGTGGGCCCCACAGATCCCTTCCTGTGTAGGACGCAATCCGATTTCCCTCCTGTTTAGGTTAGATCTCTTTACAAATCCAAGAAGTAGGATTCTCCATTAATTAAGACCCTCCCATTTAAGGAAATCCTAGTTGTCTAAGAAGCCATTGATTTTCAACAGAGAACCATCGCTGCAATAGCTCTCCACTGACTGTTACGAACCAGTTATAGAAACCATTCCCAGATGTAATCCAAGCCATCCGATCTTCCTAAAATGATCTCTAAATCCCATTAGGAATTCAAATATATTAAAAACAACCAATCACTATATGCAAAATCCTCGAGCTTCACGGCTTCTTGCGCAAGAATATTCGGAAAAAACCCGCAACACCATTTTGCACAACCCACAGTATAAAACATCTTAGACCTTCGAATTCTTGATTTCTTGAGCATCCTGTGATTAATCTGAGCCATTCAGAAGCAATGGAACAAAGAAAAACTAACCGGGTAGAAATCTGCCATTAACACGCCATCATCTTCCTCGTTTACAAGAGTTGCTATCCATTCTTACCACAACCTTGATTTGAGATTGAACACATCCATTAGATGGGCCATCTGAATGGCATGCAATCACCAATGTTTAGTCACAATTCTAATCAAAATCATGGGGTTGTAAACCAGATTAAATGATGTTTAAAACTGCCTCCACAACTCGTTTTCATGCACTGTGTAACCCGACGCTCATGGTTACACAAAGAACAATCTGGATACTCTAAAATTTAAATAAAATCTTTCTCTGACATTGTTGGGACATCCGCAACAAATCTAAGAGAGAGAGAGAGAGAGAGAGAGAGAGAGAGAGAGAACGAGAGACATAAAATAAAAAGGAAGAAAGGAAACATGATGAAGAGAGAGAGAGAGCACACTGAACCAAGTTAACTCGACTGGGTTTCGGTCAGGCTGGAATTCTGGTTTTGTCCAGATCCTTTGCTCGACCTTCCAAAAAAAAGAGAGAGAAAAAGAAGAAGGAGAAGAAGAGATGGAGAGTGAGGAATCAAGTGGTGGGCTAGGTTCCTAACATTAGAGGGTGATCAAGAGCCAAGCTGAATTGAGTCGACACAATAGAAATATTTGTTGAATTTTGAATTGCACTAATAAAGACTAGCTGCTAAACAAGGTAAGTTTTTCATCCAAATAATGTTCGATCTAAGTCCTCTTAACTTGATTTGTAGCTAAGTTTAAACCTAATCCTAAATCTACACCTATAGTTTTGATCCTAACCATACGATTCATATAATATGATGATCTAACCATAAGAATCGCATTAATTGTAGTAGAATTGAGTACTACAATGCATCTATTCAAATCTAGTAACGTTAGGGTGAGAACAAGTTTAAAAGGTGAAGGTTTTTCCTTTAAATTTTACAATAATTCGATTCGATTATTTTATTCTTACATGTTTCGAGTTTTATTATTGTGAATAATCACCTTATGAATGACTGTTGTACAATTTAGATTATCACATTATTACCTTGTCAAGTAAGTATCGTGTTGGAAATACCACCCTAGCGATTTATATATCATCATGGACGTAATGTGTTTCGGGTAACGACCCTCTTCGTCAACACGTAATTTTATGGATTTTGGGTAGTAGTGCACAAATTGGTGTAAGTAATTCACAATGCATGTTACATCACTTCTAGGATTGGATGTCGCAAATAGTCGCTCCATGAACAAATCGTGTCACGTAATTCATTTGATCTGTGTGTTGTGCCGCCTTGAAATGTTCGCATAAATCCACGTTAATGTTGGACATGCCGATGAATCTCTGTACTTTGGGATGCGGGGTGAGCCAGATATCTTTAAACTACTTTTCACATTGTGACGATTGTGAGTGTGATGGACTGCACATACTTTGCTAAGTATGCATTTCATGTAGAATGTTTGCGCATACCGATACCACTTGTATTTGTGGAGTATGAGATGTATCGGAACCCTTATATTATTTTTATGAATCACTTGAATCATTGTAAACTTTAAAGGACAACCACCACTATTAATAGGGTGTTAACCCTCTCCAACCATATAGATGTTGCGGGTGTCTTACGGGTTAATGATACGGACGACGAACGTTTTGTGGAAGATATGTTTGAATAAAGAAGAAGACTGACACTACGATTTATTTTTATTTATTTTTCTATTGCTTACTTTAAGACAATGTAATAAGCTTTCATTGCGAAGGCATTAGAAAATTAGTTGATTTTTTTTTTTACTATAATGGAATAATAAATACAGTCGATGTTATTCTCGTGGATGGTTACCTTCGTGAATGTAACTGGATGTGATTTAAATAGGAAAAAAAAAGATGAAAATTTGAAGTATCTAATTTTTACATTATTAACACCCAGAATATTCTCGAACACGAGTATATACTCGGGCCACGAAAATTCGGGGCGTTACAGTCCTTACTCTTGGATTTGGACCTCGATCGAGAAGACCTGTTGCCCTGCTCAAAATTTTGTCCCCTCATAACCAATGCATCACTAGAGGCACCCATATCACCGTTTTTCTTTCTCATCGCCTAATTCCTTAAAGGACTGAGATAACGGTATTGATGCTAATGATCGATCTACCAGTGCACAACGAGTCCTTAAATAACTCATACAAAGTCGAAAGAGAATTCAACAGGATGTATGACTGATCCTTATATTTCATCATTTCTTCCACATCTAGCAATTTACAAATAATCTTGTTAAAGTTACTAATGTGGGCCTCAACATCAACCCCCTCTTCCATCTTTAGATTGAACAACTAAAGTTTCAAGTAGAAGCATTCTCAAGAAATTTCTTTGCATACATGTCCTCTAATTTCACCCATGTACTTGCTGCAGTTTTCTCTCTCATGACATTATACATGACCTCATTCGTTAGGCACAATTGGATAGAGGTTCTTGCTTTCTTATCCATCTTGTTTCATTCTTCATCTGTCATATATTCCGGCCACTTCTCAAGTTGTGCATCATCCAATCCTTGTTGAACTAGAAGATCGATCATCTTGACATTCTTTAGTTCAAAATTATTTTTTTCCATAATATTTTTCAACATTGAACTTTGGATTAAAAGTCATTGATACTATGCTTTCAGATTCAATCCGCTTCCCAACATTATGCTCTGATATCACTTGTTGGGAGACTGCGGAAGCACACAGATGAATCAAGAATGTATTCCGATTGCACAATCAAGTCCAATTACAAACACTCTGAATTTAACGTGGAAAAAACCTTGCGAGAAAAAAATCACGGCATGAAGTGATAATAATGCCCTATGAAAGCAAAAAATTACAAGAGATAGAGATTACTTGATCCGAAAAAGCCTCAAATAACCCTTAGTTATGCCCTCGAGATCTTAAAATGAATTAGAAAGCTACGAGATATCCCAAATCCTGATTACACCCATATATATAGTATATATAAGAATCACAATCGAAATCGAAAACAAATCCTGCACTTACGCAATTCTGCGTGCACGCTCGATGACACCTTCGATGAGACTTTGATGGCAATGATAAACGGTTGATGGCATCGAAAAAACACCAAAACATTCCAGCAAGAAAAGATAGATTTTTCCAATAACAACAAGCACCTGTTCGATGAAATAAAATTCTGCTCAATGGCATCGAGTAATCTGTCAATGACATCGATAGACCTATTGATTTACAAATTTAAGACATCAACAACAGTTTAAATTTTATGGTAACAATAAGTCAAATACATCAATATCTTTACTTCTTTTAGGATCAGGATCATTGTATCTACACTATCATATCATATCCATATCTTATGTCTCGTATATCTATTAATTCCTTATTTTGTGAATGTTCCTGTCCCATTGGATTAACTGCATGTATGGTGGGGTCCTTATGTCTAGTGACTTTTAAGTGCTCTGGGACTTATTTGTGACCTCAAATGAGCGATGAGGGTGGGAATTTTACCTTGAGGCTTACCTCCATGTATGGATTGTATATTTATAATGTTTATCATTTAATTTTTTTTAATTATTTTATAACATAGCCTAAAAATAAAAACTGATCCAAATCCTAGGTAGGTCACACCACAAGAAACAGATATAAATGACTATTAGGGGCGTTTGGCACAGGGTATCAGATGAGATTAGGTGGGATAGAATTGCATTTGGTCCCGCGCAATTCCATTCAACATTTGGAGAAGATGGGAAAGGTTAGGATCACGTGCGATGTAATTGCTTTTAGTCCTGTGTGGAATTGCATTCGGTAGCATGCATAATTTCCATGAATTTGAAATCTATTACACATGTGGGCTCTACATTGATCCATGCATTTATCTACGTCATTCATCCATGTATATAGTTTACACGTGACATTCTGGTTATATATGTGTACAAGTGAATGACAGCTTAGTCCAGTGTTTTAATGTGGTAAAAATTATATTCCAAATATGGGATTGGATGGCTACAATACCATGGTACTTCCATATATAAAATCATTGTGTAATAATAATATTATTCCTTCTGTTACAATTCAATTGCATTCAATGCCATAGACCAAGCACGCACTTAAAAACTTTATGTGAGCCGCGTAAGTTTTATATGAAGCTGATATTTGTGTTTTCCCTTCATCTAGATTCGCGTGATATTATCAACGGTTTGGATGGCAAATAAACATTACGGTTAGCCCAAGGAGTTTTTAATGGTGGGTGTTCAATGACCACAGTTTCGTGCTATAAACTGATCGGGCAAAATAGATGGACGACATATGTGTACATTGCATTCATCGAGGTAGGTCCCACAGTCAGCATCCCACCTACATAGCGGGTTCCCGGTAGAGCTGGGCATCGGACCGAGTCGAATCGGATTGGGCCCAACTCGACCAGATCCGAGTTCTGCATGGCTTGACCCGAACTCGGTCAGAACCGGGACCGAGTTCTGGTCCTCTGACCCAATCCGATCTTAACCCATGTGGCCCTAGACCGATCCGAGTCTTACTCGGTCAGGAAAACTGAGTCGGATCGGATTGGCCCAAGTTCGGATCCAATCCAAGAAAAAAAAAAGGAGAGAGAGAGGGAGAGAGAGAGAGAGATTTTGTACTTTGATATGACATCGCTTCTTCTTATTGAATCTGAGGAAGAGAGAGGGCCATTGCAGCTCTTCTTTTTTTCTTCTTCTTTTCTTCTTCTTCTTCTTCCCCTTGGACAATCTGCAAAGGTATACAGAAACAGTTAGTGAAAAGAAATTCAAAAAAGGAACCCAAAGAAAAACATACAGGTATATCTATCTAATATTTGGTAAGATCAACCAAGCACTGACTTGCAATTGCTCTAATGAGAGATGTAACACTGTTCCCAGGAAATTCTTTACACCCCAGAGATGATTGGCAAAAAAGGATAAGAAGAAAAATAGAACCGATCAGTTACAAAATACCAGTTCATTGAAATTATCTTTCGGAAAGAATTTAAATCACAGTTTGATGCATTATTCACAGAGAAGTATATCACGTGAGCTGCATATCATTATTCAACCAGCAACTGCTGATCCCGACTGTTTATTCAGTGGGATCCAAAATCACAACAATCAGACATCCTAGCAATTGATAGGTGGCCAGAAAAACAACAGTTCAAATGAAAAAATCGTTGGAAAAAAGTCCTTTTCAACTATAAGTGTTAAATTTAAGTTTTACCAAACAGTCATAAGTCTCATCCCAATGGGATGCACAACATTACAAGCTGGATTGTGGACTGTTAGACTATTTTTCCATGCATACAATTTTTTAGTACTTCTCACATATGCGGCAGCTTTATCTTTGGAAAAAGGCGATGACCAAACAATATTGACAGCGTAGATCTCCCACACATAAGCACATCCAGTTAGGATCTTCTTCTTACATGAGTAACGTCAAATGAACTATTTTTACAGCGTCAAAATCAAAGCAAAGAAAAAGACTTTGGCTGAGTGTGATGGATGAGATTACTTAGAAATTGCATATATGTAATAAAAAGATTTAAAAGTAATTGTCCAAAGCATGCTTCCTAGTTTAGATATTTCAAAAAACCAAAGCTAAAGACTTTTTTTTTTTTTTTTAAAATGTTATGACCGTCAGATTCTTCAACATTTAAGGGACGGTTGAAAATGAAAATATCCCATCGTTTTTTTTTTCATCAACAAACTAGTGTCCTAAACTCGAGGTTATAACCATTTAAAACAAACTGAATTTTAGGGTAATGGCTTAATGGCTGTTTAGAAACAAACTAGTGTCCTAAACTTCAACACACTGAAAAAATGTGTGTGCAATTTGTGAATAATACATGGCCCAAAATGGGTTCCAACATTGAAATGCAAACAACGACCAGTCATGAAGTGCCAAGCATGCTTTAGAATCTCATTAGTGTTGCAACAATTTGCTCAAGGTGAGGCTGAAGAGGTATTTTGCAAACGCATCCCAATATAGCACATGTGTGACATATGGGTGAATAGTCATCAGGCAGGGATCGGCTTGACATGCCTGACCATAAAAATAGGCCAGTCCACTCATCAGGCTGGCCATACATCTATGAGAAAGATAGATTGTTACATGAGAGGCCTGTTTGTGGGAACATGGTACTGTCCCTCAAGTTGTGGTACATTGTCCTTATCTGATCAATCCTTTTTCTAAAAACCAGCTACACTCCCTGCATCCTTTCATCTCTGACCAAAGACCCAGAAAGAGATAATCACTTTCATTCCCTGGCTAGAAAAGAAAACCCCCACTAGGGAATGATCATCTCTCTCTTCCTTGGTTTCTTGATGTGGGTTTAGCTTACATGGGCTCCTTGTTTGTTTAAACTATTCAGTCTCTAATCACACCACTCCTTCAACTGTACCTGAATTCCATGAGCCTCAATATTATCAAACCAAAACCACCCACATCAAGAAGCATGTCCCCATCTTTCCATGGATGAAGATGATTTCTCCTCCTCTCCTTCCCAACACTTCCCCCTCCACACCACTGCTACACATACTAGCACCAGTTGTTGCGAGATGTCTTAAATCTGAGTCCTTTTGCAATTGGGATGCGGAAAGGAGTTTCGCGGATTTCGTGTCGCAAGTCCTTTCGCAATTGGGATGCGGAAAAGAGTTTCGCGGATTTTGTGACGCAAGTCCTTTTGCAACTGGGATACGAAAGGGAAGTTGCCAAAACTATAAATTGGGGTCCCTAAGGCTATTCTAATAATTATTCCAAGACTTCCTAAAGGTATTCTAAAAGGTTCTAGGGTTATCAAAGGGTGTAGCAAGGGTGAGATTCGAGGTTGTTTGAATCGGGTAAGTCTTTTCTCTTTGTAATTGATGCTTTCATAGTGGTGATCTGTCGCTTTGTGCCGTGGTTTTTTCTCGCAAGGGTTTTCCACGTTAAATCTGTGTGTTCTCCTTTTTGTCTGTGTGCTTAGTGCCATTGGATTGCTATCCTAAATCTAGATCTATGTGATTCCGCAGGCCAAAAATCCCAACACCAGTAACACTGGTACTGCTACACATATTACCACTACTACAAGTACAACCCATGTTCTCGCCTCTTCAACGACATCCGACAAGTGGGCCTCAAACCTTCTAACTGAATGTGCACGTGCGATCGGAAACCATGTTTAATAAGCTACCATTGTAAACCATGTTTAATCAAGATCAAGATTCTAACATGCAGTCATCATATATCCAAATCAGAACCAAATTCCAGCATCAAATAAAATGGGGAGAAAAAAAAATTATAAAAATGAAATACGGAATTTTGCATAAGAGAGAGAGGTAGAAATACTTTCAGACCACTGTCGGGCAGACAGGGATGGGACGGCACTGTGACGGACCACGGGTTAGGATCATGCGTTCGTTCGGGCGGGAGAGTGACTGACGACGGGACAGTGACGGACGTCGGGCGTTGAAGAAGAAGAGGAAGAAGATTGGTGAAAACAGGAAGAAATCGGGGAGGGGGTAGGGTACTTGGTAAAAAAGAAAAAGGGTTGCTCGTTCTTCGCCGGGTGAGGTAAGAAAGAAAAGAGGGGTGGGGTTAGGGTAAAAAACTTAAAAAGAGTATTTATAGTACCCGCCGGGTCGGGTCTATTCGGTTCGGGCCGGTTCCATTCGGTTCGAGTATCCGGGTCGGGTCGAGTCGATCCGGATAGACCTCTATCCACACCCGATCCGAAAGACGAACGGATCTAGGTGGCCAGACCCGATCAGGCCGATCTCAGCCGTCGGTTCTGTTCGAAACGGTACTGAGTCAGGTCGGGTCGGATCCACCGGATCGGGTCCCAGATGCCCACCTCTAGTTCCCGGGTCGCAGGCTGGTTCTGGGGTCACAGGCTCGCAGCTGTAAGTTGCGTCCTGCAAACTGAGGGCGCGAATTAGATACTGATAGGTTGAGTAGCGAGTCGGCTACTGAAGTGACGCCACCAAGTTTTGTGGGCCCCATTATGATGTATGTATTGTATCCACACCGTCCATCCATTTTGAGATATCATTTTAGGGCAATAGCCAAAGAATGAGGCAGATTAAAAGCTGTAGTGGACCCCACCACAGAAAACAGTGGGGAGAGTGATTCCCATCGTTGAAACTATCCTAAGGCTTGCCATAATGTTTATTTGAAATCCAACCTGTTCAAAAGTTAAATAAGACATAAAATAAGGAAAAACATAAATATCAGTTTGATTTAAAACTTTAGTGGCATTTAGAAGTTTTTAATGGGGGCGCTGTCCCCACTGTTTTCTATGTTGGGTCCACTGGAGCTTTGGATTTAACTCATTATTTGGACATTGCCCTAAAATGATCTCTCCAAATGGATGGAAGGTGTGGATACAAAACATACATCATGGTGGGGCCCACGGAACTTGGTGACATTGCTTCAGTAGCGAGTCTCGCTGCTCAACCTTTCAGTAGCTAATCCACGCCCGCAAACTGAATCAACTTGGGCCTGTTTGATTTTGGAAGGAAATGGTAATTACCAAGTAAACAAGTAATAATTACTTACTAGGGAATTACCCCATAGTTTCCTGCGCCTGCAATGATGGCTTAGCTTTTTGGCATTAAATTCGAGGATGGTTGCCAAATGAATATAAGGCCTACAGTGATGTACGTGACGTATCAACACCGTTCATCTTATACGTCAGCCTGATTTAGGTCATGAACCCAAAAATGAGGCAGATCCAAAGCTCCAGTGGACCACACCATAGGAAACAATGGAAATTGAATGCTTGCCGTATAAAAATTTATGTGGCCTGTAAAAGTTTTGGCTGAGGCTGATATTTGTGTTTACCCCTTATCAATATTTTTATGACCTCATGAACAAGTTAGATGATACATAAACATTAATGTGGGCCCAATAAACAAATTAACTTTTAATGGCGGACGTTTAAGGCCATTGTTTCCTGTGATATTGGCCACTTGAGCATTGAATTTGTCTCAATTTTCGACTTAAGCCCTAAAATCTTCTGATAAAACAGATGGACGGTGTGGATATGTCATGCACATCACAGTGGGGTCCACAAATGTAAGTCAACTTTTTCGGACCAATTTTCAAGAAGAAAATGCACTTGAAAATTCAAACCGGCGAAAAGATAATAATGACCTTTTTCAATGGTATTTGCCTATTCCCTCGTAATCAAACAGGCTCGAGTAGTTATTGATATGGATCGTTTATCTAGTTGAACCAGGAAGTGGATTTTGTGTTGAAAGTAAGTTCCTGCGCAAGGATTATGTGTGGGGCCTACTACAATGCTTATGAGAAAGCCACTTCGTACATCCGTTTTTTGAGCTTATTTTAGTAAGTGTGACAAAAAATAAAGTATATCCAAAACTTAAATGGGTCACACAAGAGTAAATACTAGGGATTTAGTGACCACTGTTAAAATATTTATATAGCTACAAAAGTTTTGTATAGGTTTAATTTCTTAGTGTTTTCACTTCATCTCAGTGAAAATGACCTTATAAACCGTTTGGATGGAATATAAACATTAAGATGTAACTTAGGTTTAATTTCTTAGTGTTTTCACTTCATCTCAGTGAAAATGACCTTATAAACCGTTTGGATGGAATATAAACATCAAGATGTAGCTTAGGAAGGTTTCAACGGTAGACATTCCTTTCCCCACTATTTCATCTCGTATGGCCCACTATAGTTTTGGTTCCTCCTCATTTTTGGTCACATGTCCTTGAATGAGCCGGAAAAACGGATAGACGGATTGGATTTCTCACAAACATCACAGCCGGCCCCACCCAGAATCCTTGCGCAGGAACTTCACGCGGAAGGCTTTCGCAGGAAATCCGCGTCCAACGTTGAACCAACCCTTCATTCATCATCTTCTCCAAATTACACGAATCAGATCATCCTAACCATCCATTCAATACTTGTAAAATTGGACAGTCCAGATCACATATAACGAGGAAAGAAGCATTCATTGCTCCCAACTGTTTTCGGAAGGATCTGACCTTGGTTTGGTTATAGCAGTGGCATGACGGTGCCAACTCATATCCAGCGTACACACTGGCAGAATATTATTGCATCAAGACCGTTCATCCAGTGGGTCCTACTATAGATGTCTTACTATAAAAAAAAGGTCAACTAAAAATGGCTGATCCTAAACTTCCAATTGCAGGCTTCAAATGGACGGTCAGAGACAAAGACCACAACAATTCTGATCTAATGATGTATTATCTCACCTATCAAGTGGAAGTTGGAGAGAGGTATCTGTGATATTACGACAGAGCCAGTTCTATCCTGTCATTTCCAGATTTCTGGATGGTCAGGATGACGGACTGAATGAACGGTTAAGATGGGTTGAACGCAGTGCTCACGTGATCCCTTCCTCCCACCCTACTATGAGATCTCCGCCCTCTCCAACCAAACCAAACCATCTCCGGAGAGAATCCTCTACCACATCTGTTGTAGAATGAACGTGCAAAGCCCGAGCTCTGTGGACCCATTTATGATAATGATATCAAATCTACTCCATCCATCATCTGTGAAAAATTATTCTAGTTCCTAGTATCAACAATGAAGCCTATTAATAACTCATGTAATCCACACCGTAGGAAACAGTGAAGAGAGGATGACCACCGTAGAAACCTTCTTGATGTCCATATTATTTTTTATATGCCATCCAACCCGTTCATCATGTGATAATTACAATTTTAAAGATACCATCCAAAAATTATTCTGGTATAGAACTCAATTACGCTACATTGGAGTGAATTTAGAGGAAGTAGCGTGATTTTGGATTATTCCCGTAGTGACACTCATCTGAGTTTTTTATTCATCTAATAATTTATAATTACGGTTAATATGAGGTGTTTCATCTGATGGACGGAGTGGATTTCATATAAACATCACGTTGGGACCGGACGAAATAGGGTGTTGTACGCGCTTCAAAACAGGCGTTGTACGCGCTTCAAAAACAGGCGTTGTGGAGGATTCTGGTTTCATCGTCGACTCCCACACTCCCTTTCAAGATTCAAACGGAAAATCCAACGCCTCTTACTCTCTCTCGTTTCCTTCGCTCACCTACAAATCTCTCTCTCTCTCTCTCTCTCTCTCTCTCTCTCTCTCTCTCTCTCTCTCTCTCTCTCTCTCTCTCTCTCTCTCTCTCCTTGCTTGTCTTCTTCTCTGTGATAATGGAAGCTACGGCCATGGCGAAATCCATAGTCTCTCCTCCTCCTTTCCTTTTCACCGCCTTCTCTCTCCGTCTCTTCTCATTTCCCTTCAACAAGATTCTCACACTCTCTTCCAAATCCCATCTCTCTCCGCTCATCTATCGGATCCAAGAAAAGACCTAGCTTCGTCGCATGCTCCTCAGATGGCGCCGGGGAAGAACTCCCAATCGAAAAGAGTAGGTCTTGTTCCCTCCTTCTGCTCCTTTCCTTTGAACACCTTTCCGTCATCATATCTATTTTGTCCGTACTGAAATCTACCTAAGTTCGCAGGATTTCCAGCATTTCCAACCGTGATGGACATCAACCAGATTCGTAACGTTTTGCCTCATCGGTGAGTGTTCGTACTGGAGTTTGATGTTTTTCAATTTCAGTCCAATTCGATGACAAGAGATGTCTGTATTTTCTTCACTCCTTCTGTTATTGATTTTCGGGTTTTGGGTTTTGGGTTTAGGTTTCCATTTTTGCTTGTGGATAGAGTTATTGAATACAATCCAGGTGTTTCGGCTGTAGCTATCAAGAATGTGACGATTAACGATAACTTCTTCCCTGGGCACTTTCCTGAGAGGCCAATTATGCCCGGAGTTCTCATGGTTGAGGTATTTCTTGTCGTAATTCTCATTTCTTTTCAATCATGCTTTCTTCATTTTTTGATTTCTTAGGGGTCGTTTGGATGGTGGTAAATGGTTTATGTTGTAAATGATTTACTAGTAAATCACTTAAAAGGCTGTAAATGATTTACAGCCTATCTGTTTGGCTTTAAGTTTTAAATGATTTACTAGTAAATCATTTACAGTGTTTGGATAGCCTGTAAATGGTAAATGAAATCTGCTTTATAGGCTTTCATTCAAAAAAATAGAGCCGTTGCCATCTCCTCATTTACCAGTAAATGAAAACTCACCTTTTTGCTGGTAAATGAGAAGGGGGCTTTGCTAGTAAATCATTTACAAGTAGTAAATGATTTACTAGCAAATTAGAGCTTCCGAACACAAGTAGTAAATGATTTGCTAGTAAATCATTTACTACTTGCCCCATTTACCACCTTCCAAATGACCCCTTAGTAAGATTACAAGTTCTGAGATTACAAGTTCTGTGTTTTAAGGTTGTTGTTGGCACAGAGTACTGTATTAAGGGGGAAAATAAAATAAAATAAAATAAACCTGCAGTGTTGTTGGATCAATGGCCATGTGTCCCTCTTGATCTTGACCGTGGAGACCTGGGTAATCCCCACAATGGTTTGCTAATCAGTATGTTTAAACCGGTTTTAATACTATTAAGACTACAAAATAATATTTATATTCTAAAATTGGTTTTCAGTTGTTCAAATCAAAGGGTTAATGTGAATTAGCATTTCCAAAGCATGAGGGAGGTGTTTCTTGCTGGGGTATTGAAGATCCAACAGGTAAAATGATGGATCAGAATCTATAAAAGGGGATTAGCAACCTAACTGCAACACACTGAAGGAAATACAAGAAAAATCTTAGAAAAATTGTATCATATGGAAGAGCACCAAAGTGATTCTCAGTGCCACAACACTCGTCTCCTCATTTTTGAATGCCGATCAATGGTCTCAATTGTAGAAAATTTCAGTTGTTGAGAGTTATCATTAAGCTAGGTTATCTAGGACACTTAGCGTAGAGTTAGAATAGAACTTGGTAATCAGTTGTTAGTTGCTCTGTGACTAAGTGTTTATGTGGCAGCTCTTTGTTAGGCATTATGAATAAGACAGTTTGGGTGGCGTTAGGTTTCTTGCTTTTATATATATTGGATGTGGGAGAGTTAAGATGCTATTGGTTCGTGCTTTTGGTTTCACCTTTCGTCTCTGTCTTTGTATTTCTTGATTCTTCGTTGGTGGCTAGTTCTTGTAGAATATCATTGCTCAGACAGTAAAATTGAAATTGTGTTCTCATAGCCATGTGAATTATACTTGTGCAAACGTGATGTGAACACAGACACAAGAATGAGTGTGGACTCGGATATGGACAAGAATCAAAATCCCTGAAAAAATAGCATCAATTTTGCTGTTGGTTGGAATTGATTCAGGACTTGTAATGAGATCAGAACCGTAGGTGGTTACATCAATGAGATTTGGTTCAGATCCATGATGAAAGTTATGGCATAAGTTTGATGCCGGCCACCACCTGAGGCAGCCCTTCTCCTTTATCCGGGTTGGGGACCGGCAATGAGAGCACACAACTCCCACAGGCACAATGTAATAGACTAATACATGGTTGATTACAACCAAACATAATGCAGGGGCATTTTCACACTGGGCTCGAGTGGGGTCGCCTGTTGGATGCAGGGGCACACTCGGGGTGGGTGACCCATGCGATTTGGGGTCCACGGGGGAGGTCTCGTGTTTGAGACTCCTTACCAGGGGTGAGTAATGCGCATTTCACACCGGGCTCGAGTGGAGTAGCCCGTGGGATACGGAGACACACTCGGGGTGGGCGGCCCATGTGATTTGGAGCCCACGAAGGGGATTCGGCCGAGGTCCTAACCCATGAGATGTGGGGCCTGGGCTATGAGATAAAGGGATTAATTAGCCATACTCTAACAGTTCGAGCTTTTAGAGCAAGTGGTTGATTGTCCTGCATCAAAACACTATTTATATTACATAGGTTGATTACAATCAATGAGTTATAATTGAGATTTAGTTAGTGGAATTAAAATTTTTAGGTCATTTTCCATTCTAATGTGCTTAAGTGGTCAATGTGAGCGGTACCTTAAGAAATTGATGTTTTTGTTCTTTTTTTGGTGTTGTGTTTATTTATAAAGCAAATAGTTATATGTATCCGGATCTTCTGTTCGAGGGGTTATGCCGTTATGGAATAAATACCCCAAACTTCCAGCAAAGATTTCCTGTGGAATTCCAGAAATGAATATCATATCTCCAAAGTCCAACCAATATTGTGCAAAGCCCAATCAATATTCTGCAATTACAATGCTCAGTCCGTGTAAAGGCAAGTTGCATGCATCTAAAAGAAAAGGATTAGTTAAAAAAACTATTTAGAACAAGTTTTTAAAGAACTCAGCAAGAATAAAAATGACAAATGCGACAATAATACAAAATTGGCAAAGTTAAAAGTCGTCTTGGTGGGAACATGTTAGCGGTGATTGTTGTTAGGGGCAATAGCAGTATGAGAATCTGGATCAAGATTCTGGAGGGGAAGTGGCATCTCCGTAAAGGGGATTCCTACTGCTAAGAAGTGGATATCAATGGGTTTGTGTACTGTAACATGCTTGGGATATTCATTTGACAACACTCATGACTAAGGTAGTTTTCTTCATGAAATCACTCATTCTAGTCTCAGCAAGATAATGATTTAGTTTATAGTTGCCCAAAAGATTCTCTGAGTAGTCTTCTTGCTTTCAGATGTCACTGTTATGTAAGTTTTTTATTCTTTTTTTGGGTGTGTTCCCACTCCTACCCCCACTCCCATTTCCTATTGCTTAGGGCAGGTAACTTTTGTTTTGGAAGTAGAATTTTTAAGTGACAACTGACATGGTAAATCTAGATTAGGATTACCCCATTAATTGATTGAAGAAACCTTTCTTACAATTGTCTTAGGCAAAATAGGTTTTATTCTACTTGATATTCTAGATTTTGCATGTTATGCCAAAGAGACTCATTTTCGTTCTTGAGGAACAAGGCATGGGTATTTGTTTCTCCATTTCATTTCACCCTTTATCACAGGATTGTTTGGGGTGATTATTAATTGAGGATCTTTTAAGGGTTGGTGATAAGGTTTGAGGCGAATGAGTGAAGCTTGATGGCAACTCATAAGCCGTTCTTTTGTTGGGACAGTTTTATGTACTATTACTCGGCTGTCCATTTTGTAAGGGAGAAATTAGGATCTCTATGATTGGGATTATAATAAAATAAAAATTACATATCTAAAGCAAACTGGTTAATGGAACTATCTTATTTAGGCTGTTTTCATGTGAGAAGGACAGAGGAGTTGTAATTTGTATTGAAGTTGCACACAGTTGACCATTGGATATTTGCCTCTGGCCTTAGGACAAGAACTAAGGTGGTTCACCACCATTTTCTATGTTGTATTTAGAAGCATCATATATGGATATTAATCCATGCCTTTGATCCATCATCTCTCTCGAAAACCACTTTAATTGGGTGATTTTAACCACCTACCAATGGCTAGGAAAATTTATATACTCTATACCGTCATTGATTTGGACCATACGTGCTGTGGGGCACACTTTTGGTTGCCCATCCCTCTCAAAATTCACTTCGATAACATGATAATAAATGTTATTCAATATTTTTTATTTAAATTTCAAGTCATCGTAACAATTTGCTATTTTGAAATTGGGGTGAACCCCGGTGTCACTGGTACCACTGTAAGCTACAGTGCCACCGATCATCAGAAGTGGGGCCATCGTGATCTATTAAGGACATCCAACCCGTCCATCAAATGCGTGACCTTAAGTTACCCTTGGTATAAAAAAATCAGCCCAATCTGAAACTAAGGTGGGCCACACCACAGGGAACAAGTCAAGAGTGATGCCTATCATTGATTTCAATAGGAGGCCTATCGCATGGTTTATATGCAATCTGATGGACGGATCAGATATCCTATGTACATCACATGGGACGCACCTTAGCTTTGGAGTGTACCTCTTTAAAGTTAGTTATCTTTATAATAAGTTTCAAAACACTATCATGGTCATGCTTTTGCACATGCTATATTGACAAGTATAGCATAAAAATACATCCCTATCTAAAGCAAATTGACCTCCTAAAAAGGGATGATTTGTCTCCTTAATGGGGAGGATTACTCGCATTCTTGCTGCTTTCTGCAATTGCGAGTTTGCATGCATGTTTCATGCTACGGTTAGATTTATAATTGTGGTTGAAGAAAGTTGGAATGAACTAAAAACTAAGTTGGAGTGAAAATTGAGCAAGTAACAACAATCATTTATTGAATGAAAATAAAAAATGGGATGCAAGTCCTAAAACACAGATCTGACCTGCTACAACCTTCCAGTACTAGATTTACAGCCATATCATTTGGCCCCTTTTTACTAGACTGAAAGAAGTATTTAATCTGGCAATCAAGGATCTGATTTCATTGAAAATGTAGTGATGCACCCACGGTTCAGCTCCAGCAGATGCCCAATGGATGAATTTAAGCGCATGACCTTGGGCGATAGTTGTAGAGGGAGGAGATGATGCAAGGAGACGGAGACCCACACATGTCATGATAGCCTCCGCATGAGCGCTTGATGCATTGTAATGGTCCCAGAGAAAGCGCTGATCATCTCTCCGTCAAAAATTTCTCAGAACTCCCCCCACACCTGCCATCCTCCCAAGGACCAATTGAGGACCCACTAAAATTCAGTTTGAGAAAACCTGCAGGGAAGGAGTCCATGCTTCAAACTGATTGGGATGATGGGACGAAAACTTCACCTCAGTCGGCCCAATTTCTGCAAATATCTGCTATTGAATGATCTTCAACCTCCTTGGAGATGAAAGCCCACTCTTCCATGGACTTAGTCTTCTCTATGATTGCCTCTAGAGAAATTTGTTTGTCTTTGAAGATCTGGCCATTTCTTCTTTCTGTATCTCCCAACAGATAGCGAATGGGATGAGATTCCAAAGAACTCCTTTACTACAGAATGGGCTGGTATAGGAGTACCTATGCATTTCAGCTTGTCAACTGTCAGCACCTTACTGAGAATCACTAACCACATGAAAACACTACTCTTGGGGGGCCCTTTGAACTCCATGTTCAGTTAGCAAACTGTCTTAAACGTGCCTATCCTCTATAGTAGTATGCATTGTTATTCATCAATGCGATCACATATGCGCATACTATTGATCAAATCGCATATGCCATGATGGCATATGCGATCCTAGCAAGTATGCCATGGCATACTTTTATATGCGATAAATATGCGATCGCATATGTGAGTATGCGATCGCATATTTCCCAATAGCCAAGAGCGGATGATTTTTATTTTTTATTTTTTAGTTTTTCAAATTGGAGAACTTTTGCCTATAATTAGGCACTCATATCCCCTCCATTTTCACTATTCTTTACTCCAAAGCTCTAAATCTCTTACTCTTTGACGCAGGACAACCCTAATTATGATGCATGCTCATGAACATAATTAAACAGCGGAAATAAAAGGAATAAATGATCTAAAATTTTAGCAGTAATCATCATAACTGAGAAAATCATAAAGGAAACATGCAATGGAGCGGGCCATCATCACAACCATGGAGTATGGAATTCAATTATTACTTAGGTTGGATCCGGCGAGGGATGAGACCTCCCGATCTTGCATGGTCACACTCAATCGATCAATGAAGATCACTAGTCCGAAGAACCAAGAAGTTTCTCGGATTAGGGATTTGAGAATTTGAGGGTTTAGGGTTTAGATCGATTCTCAAGTTTTGATCGAAGAAGGATTAGCCAAACTAGAAAAGAGAAAGAAGGAAATAATTACCTTGAGGAAGTTGGAGGGGCACAAGAAGAAATCAGAAGAAGAAGATCAAGGAAAGAGAAGAAGTACCATTAGAGAGAAGAGAAGAAGAGGGCAACCAAAGGGTTTTCTTTTCATTCATCAATAGTTCAAATTCGGATTTAGGGCTTTAGCCCACTTAAATAAGCAAATAAAGACATAAATTACTAAAATACCCCTAGAATAAGCAAATAAAGATATAAAAATACTAAAAGACCCCTAACTTAAGTAAAAAACACGCAAATAGACCCCTAACTTAAGCAAAAACGCGCAAATAACATAAGTGCGGGAAAGTTCGGGCGCTCGGTCTTCTTTCTCCAATCTTCCTTCACATGTGTCTTCCCTGAGTGGGGTCTTCTATATGTCCAATCACATGTGAAAGGTCTTCAGCTCCTCAATAATCGCCTATCCACAAGGACGACACTTGTGATTGGCGCTTTTCTTCGTTGGACACCTTGAATGCGCTTGTGTTTGCATCATTCCCCTCGGGTGAGAAAAACTCGACTCCGACGAGTTGAAACTTTTGTAGCGCTCTAGCAGATCTGGATCAATACCCTGCAATGCGTCGCCCGACAGCCACGTAGATTCAGACGACGGTTTGTTCTTCCACTTGACAAGATACCTTTGGAAACCTCCATCTCTCGTGGATACTATCTCGTCATCCAAGATTTCCTCAATTTCTTCTTTATGGGTAATGGGTGGAGGAGGGGGTGGAAGGGGTTGGGTAGCAAACTCAGAAAAAGGCCATGAAAGGGACGATGTATCAACAATGGGAGTATGGGTACGGACTAGATCTTCCACATTAAAAGTTGGATTAATGCCCATTTTGGGTGGAAGGTCAATCCGATACGCGTTGGACCCAACCTTTTGTAATATCTTAAATGGTCCAGCACTACGCGCTTGTAATTTTTTAGCAGATCCTTGAGAGAATCGCTCTGGCCTTATTCGCACCATTACATAGTCCCCCTTTTGAAATTCTTGCACTCTACGATGAGAATCAGCTGAAACTTTATAATCATCATTGCTCTTATTTAATCGCTGTCTAATATGTGTATGCAAATCATGAATATGGCGTGCAAATGCATCGGCTGACTCAGAAGACTTTGGGTAACAGACATAGGTAAGAGATCTATGGGCATTCTAGGTTTATAACCACTTACAATCTCAAAAGGACTCAACCCTGTAGATCTATTAACTGACCCATTTAAGCAAGTTCAGCAGCAGTTGGTAAAATTAGGTCCCAAGTCTTAACATGTTCACCCACTAGACAACGTAGAAGATTTCCAAGGCTACGGTTTACCACTTCAGTTTGACCATCTGTTTGTGGGTGGTAAGCAGTAGAAAATTGCAAACGAGTTCCCATAATGTGCCACAGTGTCTTCCAAAAATAGCTAGTAAATCGAACATCACGATCAGACACTATGGTTTTAGGTAACCCATGGAGACGCACCACACCATCAAAAAAGAGACGAGCAACATGAGACGCATCCGACGTCTTCGAACATGGGAGAAAATGCGCCATTTTAGAAAAACGGTTCACAACGACAAAAACGGAATCGTGCTTTTTATAGTCTTGGGAAGCCCAAGCACGAAGTCCATACTAATGTCCTGCACGGAGCATGTGGCACTGGCAATGGCGTACAACCCGGTATTTTGCTTTTTTGCTTTTGCTTTGCAGCTGACATGTCGACACTGCCCTAAAACTTTGGCTACATCTTGCTTGAGACTTGGCCAATAGAAACGATCTTCCACGAGGGCAATGGTCTTATCACGACCAAAATGACCAGCTATCCCTCCTGAATGAAGCTCCCAGATGAGGAATTCACGAAGGGACATACGGGGAATACAAAGTCTCTCCCTTGAAAAGAAAGCCATCTTTAAGACATATTCATCCATAATATGCTGGTCACTAGAGAGCGACGCGTAAGTACCCCCGAAATCAGAACATATGGGGTATTCATCTTTCAGTTGCTCAAATCCGACTACCTCTACACTCAAGGAGTTGAGCAACGCCACTCTCCTATTAAGGGCATCTGCTAGTTTGTTTTCAACCCCGGCCTTGTGTTCAAAACAAACGAATATTCCTGAAGAAACGCTACCCACTTGGCATGCCTTGGGTTGAGTTTCTTCTGAGAATGCAAATATCTCAACGCCTCATGGTCAGAAAACAAAACGAATTCTTGCGGTAGGAGATAGTGTCGCCAAGTCTCAAGGAATTGCACTACCGTATAAATTCTGTCTTAAGTGGAGTATTTTTGTTTTGCCTCATTCAGTTTCTCACTGAAATAGGCCACTAGGTGTCCTTCTTGACTCAACACTCCACCTATACCGACACCAGACGCATCACACGCTACTTAAAGACTTTAGAAAAGTCAGGTAGACGCATGACAGGAGCTTCTACCATATTGCCCTTAATTTCCTTAAAAGCCTTGACTGCGGCTTTAGACCACACGAACTCTCCCCTTTTCATGCACTCGGTAATGGGAGCAATGATCGTGCTAAAACCCCTAATGAACCGACGATAAAAAGTTGCTAGGCCGTGAACGTGAAAGCTTCGCACCTCATGAATGTTCCTTGGTTCTGGCCACTCAACTATGGCCCTGACTTTTTCAGGGTCTGCGCGCATCCCTTCAGATGACACTATAAATTCTAAGAACACAACTTGGCTAGACATGAATGCACATTTCTTAAGATTAGCGTACAACTTTCCTTCCTAAGGACACTACAAACCTTCTTTAAATGTTCAGGTGTGATTCCTTAGTGGTACTATAAATAAGAATATCGTCAAAGTACACCACTAGGAATTTTTTCCATGAACGGCCTCAAAGCTTGTGTCATCACCCGCATGAAAGTACTAGGTGCGTTAGTCAAGCCGAAGGGCATGACCAACCACTCATACAGCCCATCTTTTGTCTTAAACGCCGTCTTCCACTCATCTCCTGGGCGTATACGGATTTGGTGATATCCACTCTTAAGGTCTATCTTAGAGAATATAGTGGACCTGGCCATCATGTCAAGCATATCATCAAGTCTAGGTATAGGGAACCTATACTTGACAGTAATTTTGTTTATGGCACGACCGTCCACACACATGCGCCACGTGCCATCTTTCTTTGGCGTCAACAATGCAGGCACTGCACACGGGCTCATACTCTCTTGGATGAAACCCTTTTGCAGAAGCTCATCAACTTGCTTCTTCAACTCTGCATATTCTGCAGGGTTCATCCTGTAGTGATGAAGGTTCGGTAGAGTAGACTCTGGGACAAGATCAATGGCATGCTGTATGTCCCTCATAGGTGGCAACTCATTCGGTAAGTCTTCAGGAAATACATCACTGTATTCCTTCAGGACCGAGGTCACCTCACGGGGCAATTCTGATGGAACCTCAGGTGTAATCTCTCTAGCCACAAGGGCATACACCATAGAATCCTCCTTAGCCTCTTTTTCAAACTCTCTTGCGCTGATTATATGTAGAGACTTAGGTTTGAATTTCCCCATTCCTCTAGGCTCACTTGCCTTCTCATCCTTCTTTTCCCTAGTGTATTCTCAGGTGGCATGGGATTAAGTTTGATTTTTACCGTTTAACATAAAAGTACACGCATTCGAACGGCCAAAGATCGTGACATCATTATCGAATAGCCACGGTCTACCTAGGATAACATGTCCCACATCGATAGGTAAAACATCACACCACAGGGACTCTTTGTATGACCCAAACTCGATGGGGACTAGACATTGCTGGGTGACAGGTAGGGATGTCTTGTCAACCCAAGAAACTTTATACGGGTCTGGATGAGGTGTGGATTTCAGTTTTAAGCGATCTAAGTGCTAGTGGAAATCACATTCTGACAACTTCCACTGTCCACTATCACCTTACAATTCTTTTCAACACACTTGGCAATAGTGTAGAAGATAGTGCTTCGACGCCAGTCAGACTACTTCTAGACTGAGCTAGCACACGCCTGACTATTGCAAGCGTTGCTTCTCCATCCACTTCTTCTTCATCAGTAAGTCCTCCTTCAGGGTGATACTCTTCAACTTCATAATCACCCTGGTCATCTCCACCCTCGTGGGACTCGCCTATAATAAGGCTCTCCACGGCTCTTCGTAGGACACTGATTAGACATGTGGCCAAGATTGCCACACTCATAGCACCTCACTTGATTCATGTTACTAGAACCGGCACCAAGAACCCCTTTACCCTTGTCCTCCCTAGGCCTAGGCGAAATGGTCGCCTGTGCTTTAGGTTGACTACCAATATTAGGTCTAGTTCCCTGGGAACTAGATCTAGCATGGAGTCTCGGGACTCAAAACGACGAACGACAGGAGCCTTCAGATATTGCTCTAAACTCCTGCACGACTTGATATGCTTCATCCAAGTCCGTTAAGGGCCGAGTCATAAGCTCGCGTTGAAGATCCGCACGAAGGCCCGTCTTGAAACGCGAGAGCGTTACTAGAGGGTCTTCTCCGATATCACATCGCATCACATATTCTTCAAAATTTAGCGATGTTAGTCAGCGGCAGACATTGACCCTTGGCGTAAGGATTGCCATTGGTCAAGGAGCTTCTGGCGGTATGAGAGAGGAAGGTACTTCTCCTTCAACTTCTCTTTCATCTCATACCAATGCATGATAGGGGCTCTACCAACTCTCTATCCTACGCTCGGTGTTGGTCCAGAAGAGCTTGGCTTGACCCACAAGTTTCATCTTAGCAAACCGCATTTGACGGTTTTCCGACATGCCATACCACTCAAAGTAGTGGTCCATGTCAGCAACTCAGTCAAGGAATGCCTTGGGATCCAAGCGCCCATCAAAACTCGGGGCCTCAACTCTCACTCTCTTCATCGCACGCTCATCTGGGAATAACGGTCTTGATGATTACATGTGGCTCGTGCCTCTCGCACCACACCACGACCGTTTACCACGATCTCTATCTTCATTACCACCACGTGTGGCAGCGCGTTTTCTTCAATGATTCCTCCCACTTGGGAGTACGCATCATCCCCTACAACGGGATTTTCCTTTTGGGACGCCTCTAGTTGCTTGACCTTAGTCATGGTAGTGATAATTTGGTTCTCAAGGCGGGCAAACTCGCGCTTCTGACTCGCTTCTAGGGCGGTTATCTTTTGTATCAATTGAGCAGTTGCTCAGATAACTGCTCGTTATTCATGGTAGGTTGAAGTCTGAAACCTCTACCTCTTCTCGTGGGCATACAATGAAGACTTGAACCAAACTCAACCCAACTAGACTACTAGGTGTTATGACTTTCAAGATGAATGCGATGAATGCAAAACCACTATGAACTGACACAATTAAGTTGACACAGGAAACAACTCAAATTTGGAAATTTTCTAAATTGGAAAGTTTCTAAATCTGGAACTTTCTAAATCTGGAAATTTTCTAAATTTGGAAATTTGGAAATCTGCAAATCTGGAAATCTGCAAAGCTGGAAATCTGAAAATCTGGAAATCTGCAAATCTGGAAATCTGCTGCAAACCGGAAACCCTAATTTGATAACTCGATCTAGACAAAAACCATGCAAACCTATTCTCTGATACCAAATTTGATGCAGGACAGCCCTTATTATGATGCATGCTCATGAACATAATTAAACAGCGGAAATAAAGGAATAAATGATCTAAAATTCTAGCAGTAATCATCATAACTGAGAAAATCATAAAGGAAACATGCAATGGAGCGGGCCATCATCACAACCATGGAGTATGGAATTCAATTATTACTTAGTTGTATCTGGCGAGGGATGAGACCTCCCGATCTTGCATAGTCACACCCAATCGATCAATGAAGATCACTAGTCTGAAGAACCAAGAAGTTTCTCAGATTAGGGATTTGAGAATTTGAGGGTTTAGGGTTTTATCGATTCTCAAAGTTTTGATCGAAGAAGGATTAGCCAAAACTAGAAAAGAGAAGAAGGAAATAATTACCTTGAGGAAGTTGGAGGGGCACAAGAAGAAATCAGAAGAAGAAGATCAAGGGAAGAGAAGAAAGTACCATTAGAGAGAAGAGAAGAAGAGGGTAACCAAAGAGTTTGTTTTTCATTCATCAACAGTTCAAATTCGGATTTAGGGCTTTAGCCCCACTTAAATAAGCAAATAAACATAAAATTACTAAAATACCCCTAGAATAAGCAAATAAAGATATAAAATTACTAAAAGACCCCTAACTTAAGCAAAAAACACGCAATAGACCCCTAACTTAAGCAAAAAAACGCGCAAATAACATAAGTGCGGAAAAGTTCGGGCGCTCGGTCTTCTTTCTCCAATCTTCCTTCACATGTGTCTTCCCTGAGTGGGGTCTTCTATATGTCCAATCACATGTGAAAGGTCTTCAGCTCCTCAATAGTAGCCTATCCACAAGGACGACACTTGTGATGGCGCTTTCTTCGTTGGTACACCTTGAATGCGCTTGTGTCCGCATCACTCTTTCTCTCTTACACCTCTTTCTTTCTTACTCTAATCTGTCTGCAATTATTTCAATTATGTTTATATTTTGTTTTATAAGTTGTGCTTACTTTTTGTAAATTAAGTTGTAAGTTATAACTTGTAAGTTGTTTTAAGTTATCCATTTATCATTAAAATTTCTTTGTTCGAAGTTTATAATAATTAGTTCTTTTAATGTAGCTTGTTGATTGTTGTTAAAATTTATATAATATAATATAAGTAATTAAATATATCACTTAATGAAACACTCAAACTATAATGAAAATAAGTAAAATAATCCAATCCAATCATGTGTACTAATTAACGAGTTTTTCCCTCTTTATATATGATTATTATATATATATATATATATATATATATATATATAGAATATTTAGATTTTTTTTTTTTTGAAAAAAAAAATATGTCATGGCATATGTGATTGTGCGATCGCATATGCGAACAGCATATGCTGATCGCATGCAATCGCATATGCGATTTGACAACATTGGCAGTATGAGCTAATAGAGACCACCCTAACCCCTAAAATTGCTGAAAATAATAATGCTTTATCTTAAATCTTAAACTAAATTTTTATGAGCCGAATTACATGCTTATTTGTATGTAGTAGAAAGAAAAACTTATGATAAAAGTATTAGTCCGTAGGTTCAAGCCTTAGGTTAGGGACTCAAGTAATCTGGCTGAAGATATTTCTTAGTATATAGAGACTACTTTATTTTACTAATTAGGGTTTAAGGCTAATAAGGTAGGACTCGTCTTTTCAAACAGTTACCGGCAAAATCCTTTGTGCCTGGCGCCCTTCCGGCAATGGTAATCGATACAAAGGCCTAACTCCGTTTGATCATTACGGCCTGTCTATCATGCACTGTTGCATATAACCTTTAACCCTAACTTAGGTCAGAAAAGGAGATCTTTAGAGTACTTAGAGAAGAATGATTCATATAGTTGGATTAACAACATAAGCTTTTCCCTTTGGACTGAAAGGAAACTTAGCCAGCCATCGTACCTGGAATTACTCAACTTCTTTGAAATGTAGATGGAAGATGAAGAAGACAGAGGTTTCTAAGAAAAAAGTGTGTGTGTGTGAGAGAGAGAGAGAGAGAGAGAGAGAGAGAGATAAGTATTATTTAGTTAGTTCGATTGATATTCTAGTACCCCACAGAGTAGTGCAAAAGCCCTTTATATAGAGGGCGGAACTCAAACTTTACAAAATTACATTTAAAAGCAAAGAAGAAAGATGTCTGGCGGCGTGTGTGGATTAGCTAGCAGTCGATCGAGCATCCTCTTTGCCACGGTGTTCTTTTTTCGATGCATGTCTTTAAGCCATGCAAACCGTTCCAGGATTTCGGATACTGCTTGAAAAAACAAGGGGCTGATAGCTGGTTTTGCATGGAGAGTCTGGTTATACAAATACTGCCAAAAGAAACAGTAGGCAGTTACCTTGGAATCAGTTTTGCTACGTTTCGGAATCAGTAATACGTGTCTTTTCTTGTAAAAGTTTTCTGGTTTTGCAAATCAGCTTACACTTTTCTACACGTCTGGTCTTGCAAAAAACTTTGCAAAAATGGGTTCTCTACGTTACGGATAGGTTCATGTCGGAAGCGGCGGCGTTTCGGTGGCGGGAGAGAGATCTTTTTTCCTTGTGTTTTTGTTGCCTCTGATTTTATTTTTCTGGATTTTCTTCGTCTTCTCCAAAGCCGTCTAAAAAAAATCATTTTTAATCTCCTTCAGTCTCTGGGCCTTTAACAACTAAGATTCCGGCTTCGAGGAGCGTTACCTCTAGCTTAAGCTCTGTTATCGGTTCCTTTTCTTTTGCTAGGGTTCCATTATAGGGTTCGGCTGTCTGAATGAGCATGTCCTCAGATAAGTACGCAGTATACCACCGATCGGTGTCATCAATAAGGAGTTGTATTATTTCTCCTGCGGTCATCATCCTGTGTTTAAACAAGTCTAAGGCTTTGATGGCGGCCTCATTTCGTCTTCAATAACAACATGTTGTTCATCATCTGTTAGTCGGAGAAGAAAGAACCCCTTGCATTGCCTTTCTAGTCTTAAACACCCAGAGATAGATGTTAAACGGGTAAAAGTTTTTCATGCATCTTTTAATAATCTTTTATTTCTGGTGGGAAATATGGGATTTCGTTTTCCTCATTTTCTACTTTGATATCTTGATAAGTCCATGCTTAGCCAACAACACGTATTTATCATCGTTACGTTCTTTGTTAATGTATCCTAAGGGTAAGCAAGGGGATAATACCAGTGACTAAGAACAGGTCTAGTCTTCCTTGACACATTTTTATAGCCAAGTCTAGGACCTCAGTTTTCTCGAGAAGGAGATCGTTGCCTGTGGTAAACATTGTGCAAAGGGCGTCAGTTAGGATTGGATTTTCGTTTTGAAATGCTTTCTGTGCTTAGCTATGTCTGGGAATTGGCATGGTTTTGGTATACAGGATATATAGCCCCCCAATTAGCCTATTTTGGGCCACGATGTTGTTGTGTTTTTCCCAGGAGGGATTAGAATGTCGTTAATCCCTTCTAAGATAGGCCTCCATATACTGCTTCTTTTTCCAGACACAGTCAAGTAATTTTCCTCATTGTTGTCTTGTGACGCGTTGCTTTCTGCATATGTGGTTTGCCTTAGCGGCAAGTTCTCTTTCATGTTCTAGGTTGCGCTGATTTTTGTTATGCTTTTGAGACAAGCAATGATCTCCTTCTCGAGAAAACTGAGGTCCTAGACTTGGTTACAAAAATGCCAAGGAATACTAGACCTGTTCTTAGTCCCTGGTATTATCCCTTGCTTATACCTTGGGATACATTGACGAAGAACTGTAACGATGATAAATACATGTTGTTGGCTAAGCACGGACTTATCAAGATGATCAGAGTAGAAAAGGAGGAAAATGAAATCCCATATTTCGCACCAGAAATAAGAAAGATTATTATTATATTTTTTAAAATACCATTTATTTTTATTTTTTTTATTTTTATTTTTTATTTTGTTTTTTTTCACACGCACACACACACCATCACACACTCATGCCATAGTGGGATTTCACCACGTATGGATACTCGAACACTTGACCGGGTGTAGAAACTCTTGAGAGTTTAAAAATAAGAAAGATTGTTAAAAGATGCATGAAGAACTTTACCCGTTTAACATCCCATCTCTGGTTGTTAAGACCAGAAAGACAATGCAAGGGTTTTTTTTCTCCGACTAACATGATGATGAACAACAGGTTGTATTGAAGACAGAAATGAGGCCGCCATCAAACCCTTAGACTTGTTAAACACAGGGTGTGATGATAGCAAGAGAAATAATACAACTTTTATTGATGGCACCGACGGTCGGTGGTATACTGCATACTTATCTAAGGACATGCTCATTCAGACAGCCGAACCCTATAATGGAACCTTAGCAAAAGAAAAGGAACCAATAACAGAGCTTAAGCTAGAGGTAACGCTCCTTGAAACTGCTGAATCTTAGCTGTTAAAGACCATAGACTGAAAGGAGAAAATCCAGGAGAAATAAAATCAGAGGCAAATGAAACACCAAAGAAGAAGACTCTCCCACCATCGAAGCCGATTGCCGCTTCCAACATGACCTATCCACAATGTAGAGAACCTATTTTTGCAAAAGTTTTTTGTAGACCAGACGCTTAGAAAAACATCCGTAGAAAAGTTGAGCCGATTTGCAAAACCAAGAAAACTTTTGCAAGAAAGACATGTATTACTGATTCCGAGGACGTAACATGATTCCAAGGTAACCGCCAAAAAGCCTACTTTTTTTTTTGGCATATTTGCAGAACTAGACTCTCCATGCAAAACGATCTATCAGCACCTTTTTTTTTGTCAAGTAGTATCCGAAATCCTATAACAGTTTGCATGACTTAAAGAACGCGTCGAAGAAAGAGTAACATGTGGCAAAGAGGATGCTCGATCGACTGCCAACTAATCCAGTACACCCCAGGTCGTCTTTCTTGCTTTTAAATGTAATTTTGTAAAGTTTGAGTTCCGCTTCTATATAAAGGGCTTTTGCACTACTCTGTGGGGTACTAGAATATCAATTGAACTAAATAATACATTTTTTTTAATCTCTTCTCTCTCTCTCTCTCTCTCTCTCTCTGTCACTCTTACTTTTTTTTCAAGAAACTCTTCTGCTTCATCTTCCATCTACCTTTCGAAGAAGCTGAGTAATTCCAGGTACGATGGCTGACTAAGTTTTTTTTTCGGTCTAAAGGTAAAAGCCTATGTTGTAATCCAATTATATGAATCATTCTTCTCTAAGTACTCTAAAGATCTACTTTTCTGACCTAAGTTAGGGTTAAGGGCTATATGCATAAGTGCATGCTAGGCAGGCCATAGTGATCAAACGAAGTTAGGCCTTGTATCTGATTGCCATTGCCGGAAGGGCGTTAGGCACAAGGATTTCGCTGGTAAATGTTTGAAAAGACGAGTCCTCTCGTTAGCCTTACTTAAACCTTAATTAGTAAGATAAAGTAGTCTCTAGTAATACTAAGAAATATCTTCAGCCAGAATTACTTGAGTCTTAACCTAAGGCTTGAACCTACGGACTGATACTTTTATCATAAGTTTTTCTTCTACTACATATAAATAAGCATGTATTCTGGCTCATGAAAAAATTAATATTAGGATTTAGATAAAAATGTTATTATTTTCAGCAATTTTAGGGTTTAGGGTCTCTATTAGCTCATACAACTACTATAGAGGATAAACTATACTGTGAAAAAAGGATTTTTCTGTGAACATCATTGATTTCCCTCTTCAAGATCCTAACGTCTCGCTGTCATGACTATGTGCGTTTCTTCCAGAAAATGTTATTATTTTCTGCAATTTTAGGGTTTAGGGTTTAGGGTCTATTAGCTCAACAACTACTATAGAGGATAAAACTATACTGTGAAAAAAGGATTTTTCTGTGAACATTATTGATTTCCCTCTTCAAGATCCTAAAGTCCTCTGCTGTCATGACTTATGTGCGTTTCTTCCAGCTGTGAAGCAGCTCTTGGAGGTCCCATCTCTTCCTCAAGATTTCTTCTGATATCTATGTTCCTGATACATTTTCCCCCATGCTGTTCTACACAATCTCTCAATGATGCTTCTTTGTTAGGCACGGCCCTATACAATTTCGGAAAATTTGATGATGGAGGACAATCTTCGATCCATTCATCTTCCCAAAAGTTGACTGATTGCTGTCCTTCATGATGAGAAACGCAACATCATCTTCACTTCCATCTAGCTGGCTGGCATAGGAGATGCCTCAAAGGGGAGGTTTTGGCCCCTAGAGAGGGGTCGAACTCTTATAAAAAAGAGGGATTAATTACTGTTATGGGGATGGAGATTATTTAAATGTCATCAATTGGGTGGTTAAGAGTACATTTTGAGCCTTGGGAGGTTCCAATTCATGTTCAATGAAAGTTGCTCTACTCCCTCAAGGTTAAACTTTTTTTTATTTTTCCAATGTAGGAGACAGGTGATCAGTTGACCGGTAGACTTCGGTTGGATATCTCTCTGTTTAAAGAGAGAGGCTCCGTTCTTTGGAGAAATGCTTTTGATGGCTCATGTTAGGAATAATGGATGGAGAGAACTAATATTTATCTTCAATTCTGAGGCCCCCTTGGAGAAGCAAGCAATTCTATTATTTAGATGGTTCTCTTCGTCTGGAATGTAAGGGAATTACAGTGCTGTACCCCCCATGCTGCAAGCTGAGGTCCGATTGGAGTGGTTGGTGTCCAAAAGGTGACGCCATCTTCACTTTTTTCAGGTCAGCTTGCATAGGATGTGCCTCAAAGGCTGAGGTTTTGTCCTTAGGTTGGGTAGAGATCAGTGTAACTTAAATCAATAAACCCTACCATTTGCATTTTGAATAGTGTCATCTGGCTTATGGGCCGTTTTCAATCAGTATCGCTATTTCTACTGACCCAAATTGTGGTTCTGTACTCTTACATCTATATTTAGAATATAAAGAATTGATACTTTGATTTATGTAATAGCATGCATATAATATAAATAAGACAAGTTGACGGGTCTATAATAAAAACATTCATCATTTTATGTGTAATTACTATATCAATTTGTACATAGCATCATATTGCATATAATTAATGCATGTATTGGAGTGACATGCATGATCCTACTTGTAGCATGTCACATACTGGACCACATACCCATCTCGTACCACCTATTGGAGTGGTCCATGGTCTGGGTAAGCTTGGTTGAGATTTCTAGGATAAGAGTAATTGAGTCTAGTTGTTGTGGAGGTATTCTTCAAATGTCACCGATTGGACAGAAGCACTCTGAACCTTTGGAGATTCGAATTCATGTTCAATGAAATTTGTTCTATTGCCTCAAGGATGCACATTTCATTTGCCATGTAAGAAGAGAGGTGAATGAGTTGACCAATAGTCTTGCTAAAGGCCTTGTTTTTCCTGAAAGAAGTTTTTCTTTACTACTCTTAAAAGAATAATGGAAAGCCGAAATTCTGTGTGTGTGTTCGTGTGTGTGCATCCCAGTTTATATATAATAATCTGATGGTAACTAATTTTTTCTGTCATTTATATCATGTACTGTAGACACCCCACCTAATACCAACTGTCTGACACCAAAAGGGTCTTGACTACTTGGGATCAAGTCAAACTAGCTA
>JAJHSJ010001993.1:0-38108 GCA_021015155.1 Magnolia officinalis
TGATATTTATTTTCCATCCAAACTATTATTAACATCACGTTGACTTGGACGAAGGGAAACCAAATATCACTTGATACAAAACTTTTGTAGCCCTCAAGATATTCTCAATGATAGACCTTCAATCCTTATGTTTTTTGTGATGTGGTACACATGAGGTCTGGATCTGCGTTTATTTTGAGCTCATGTCCTAACATGATCTCAAAAAATATATGAACGGTGTGGATATAATATATACATTATGGCGGCCCCACAGAGCTTTGTTACGTCATCATACCACCTAGATCGATGGTGTCGGTCACAATCCGCTTCCATAAAAAGAACCCTTGGATACTAATATCGCTTGATGCAAAACTTTTGTAGCCCTCGAGATATTGTCAATGATAGACCTTCAATCCTTGTGTTTTTTGTGATGTGGTACACATGAGGTCTGGATCTGCCTTATTTTAAGTTCATGCCCTAACATGATCTCAAAAATATATGAACGGTGTGGATAATAATATACATTATGGCGGCTCCACAGAGCTTTGTTATGTCATCATACCACCTAGGTCGGTGGTGGTGGTCACAATCTCCTTCCATAAAAAGAACCCTTGGACAATATCACTTGCTGCAAAACTTTGTAGCCCTCAAGATATTCTCAATGATAGACCTTCAATCCTTATGTTTTTTGTGATGTAGTACCCATGAGGTCTGGATCTGCATTTATTTTGAGCTCATGCCCTAACATGATCTCAAAAAATATATGAACAGTGTGGATGTAATATATACATTATGGCGGCCCCACAGAGCTTTGTTACATCATCATACCACCTAGGTCGTGGCTGTCACAATCCCCTTTCATAAAAAGAACCCTTGACACAAATATCACTTGATGTAAAACTTTTGTAGCCCTCAAGATATTTTCAATGATAGACCCAATCCTTATGTTTTTTTGTGATGTGTACACGTGAGGTTTGGATTGCCTTTATTTTAAGCTTACGCCCTAACATGATCTCAAAAAATATATGAACGGTGTAGATGTAATATATACATTATGGTGGCCCCACAGAGCTTTGTTATGTCATCGTACCACCTAGGTCGGTGGTGGCGGTCACAATCCCCTTCCGTAAAAAGAGCCCTTGGACACAAATATCACTTAATGCAAAACTTTTGTAGCCCTCAAGATATTCTCAATGATAAACATTCAATCCTTATGTTTTTTTGTGACGTGGCGCACATGAGGCCTGGTTCTGCTTTTATTTTGAGCTTATGCTCTGACATGATCTCAAAAAATATACAAACGGTATGAATATAATATATACATTACGGCGGCACACAGAGCTTTGTAATGGCATCATACCACATAGGTCGGTGGTGGCGGTAACAGTCCCCTTCCGGAAAAAGAACCCTCGGATGCGAAGCAAGCCGGTCGTACGGATCTTTATCCGCCTCGAGGGCCACGGGGTTATCCCTGTCTGCCCTTTACTTGAGGTCGAAGTCTTCTGCATGCAACCGGATCCAAAAGATGCGGGTAAACGTACAAGTTAATGACTAGGACCCCACTGGAATGTTTCAGTGACATCAAAGCTGTTCATCACATACGTCCCCCTCATATTTTCCTCCTGTCTAAAAGTTTAGTTTGATCCGAAATTCAGGTGAGCCACACAGCATTTAAATCACGCATAAAACCTTTAATATCAGGTGTTGTAGCTCAACTGGTTTTTGGAATGGCTTGAATTTTTGGAAGTCCGTTGATCCTTGTCAGATGCATCTTCTGAACGGGTTAGATGGCATATAGAAAAACATATGATAGTCCCTGCATATAACCCATAAGGCAAGTTCTAATCCAACTGCTCCATGTGGTGTTACCCACCAGAGCTTTGGGTCGGCCGAGATACTGGTTCATAAAAAACTAGGGGTAGACGTGATGAACGGATTGGTTTTCATTAAAATAACTGGGTGGATCTGAACGTAGAGCTTTTAACTGGCCACCGTGATGTATGAGTCTCATCCACACTTTTCATTTATTTTTTAGTATCATTTTAGAATATAAAACTGAGACAGATCTAAGGCTCAGGTGGATTACACCACAGAAAGCAGTGGTCATAATAATTCTCACAATTTCAGTTTCTTCCATTGTCCTAATGGCAGAGCTTTTCTAAGGTCCATCGTGATTTTTATTTGTCATCCTAACCTCTTTATAAAGCACAAATATAAGCTCTAGCGAAAACTTGTGGCCTAATCCCATTGTATAGTTCACGTCTGTCTGGAATCTGCCTATGTTTTAAGCTTATATCCTAAACGGGCCGTTTGGACGGGTGGATTGGAAGGGATTGGATGGTGTTGGAAGGGATTGGAAGTTAAATCCGGGTATTGGCCAGCGTGCCAAACAGACTGGGTGATTTGATCCCAGGATATAGCAATCCCATTGATCTTAAGACAATCTACTGACAGTACATCATTACCATCAAATATATCATCCACCCCATCCCTAATCCGAAATTTACCTGGGACATGTTTGGTTTGAAGATTGATTGATGGAAGGTTTAATTTAATCCTGGGATTGGCCAGGCGTGCGGAATAGACTCGATATAGCAATATGGGGATTTAGCAATCCCACGGATCTTACGGCAATCGACTGACAACACCATCATTACCTTGAAATCCATGCCTTGAAATCCATGCCATCCACCCGTCCAAACGGGGCTTTGAGAGGGAAAAATGGATGGACAGTATGAATAAGACCCATACATCATGTTGGGTGTATCTAGAACTCGAATGTAGGTTGGAGGCGGATTGCAGTGCGGTGAGTAAACTCTATTAGCTCACTGTGATGTATGTCTTATTTATGCTGAGGAACTGGATATTTACTGTTGAAACTTATAAAGGGTAACAGAAGTTTTGGATCGCGCTGATATTTTTGTCCGGAAAAGATTTCAACGGTGGACTATTTGTCCCAACTGTTTCTGTGGTTAACTTGAGCGCTCATACCCTTAATTTTCTTCATGCTCGTACCCTTAAATGAGCTTGTGAAACGATGGACGGCGTGGATGAGACATACGTAAAGGTAGGCCAGGCAACTTACTCGGTGTGCAATCCTCTAGTCTCTAAGCTAGGAAGCGGATTGCGTCCGACCCATATCCGTTCGTACAATAATAGTTCAATTAGATCTGCGTGTGCATACTATGTTCATGTTTATTCACATCATTCCTCCATTTCCTAAAATCAGGTTAAAGTATGGCCCAAAATACAAGGCGTTGGTAGCATTGAATGCCACTTGGGCGTTGCATCTCTAATTTTAAGTCCATACCCAAACATGATAAAAGAAAAGGGGCGGAGGGTGTGGATAAATAAATACACCATGTGGCCCCCACACATACCTAGGTTCGACGGTCTATTTCACAAACAAGGTTGTACGCAATTAGTGGAAGATAGAGGTGTACACGAGTCCAATCGAGTCAATTTTTTTTTTTTTTTTTTTTTTACACTGCACACCACACCCCCACACACTCACACTAGCGGAATTTTATTTTTTTTACACATGCGCACACACCCCCACACACTCACACTAGTGGAATTTCACCACGTATGAGTACTCAAACCCTTAACCGGGAGTTGAAACTCCTAAGAGTCTACCACAAATCGAGTCAAGCTTGGCACAGCTCGACTCGGCTTGGCCACTAGCTGACCTTAGCTCGAACTCGGCTTGGTTCGGTCCTCAAGCCTAACTAGCAAGCTAAGCTCGGCTCGGTTCGGTCAGTAGCTCGGGCGAGTTCGAGGCGAGTTCGCCTGTGCAATATTTTCACAAACACATGGACTACACCTTCAAATTCTCACTGTATGTAAAACACTAGTGTTGAGGTCAAAATCTCTGGACCCCCCTCCTCTCAATGCTGCAAACCTTAAACGAACCTTGGTCCTGCACAAAGGAGTGAGCAAAGGAGGACCCTAGCTTAGTCGGGGACCCTCCGATGCCTAAGTTAGGCTAGGGATCTGGGTCTAAGTCGAGTAATGTAGAGAGAGGGTGCAAGATATTGCGTACCTGTAGCAATAGGGTCCCATAGTATTTATACCTGTGGGTTGGATGATACACGTCTGTTAATCTTGACACGATTTGCTCAATCAGTGGGATATCGTGATCGTGGAGATTATTATCCGTAATCTTAGGGTCGCGTGGCTTATCGTGTCTTAAGGGCGTGTATCCTTAGGCAAGATCTTCGGTCACGTCCGCATTTGAGTATTTCCTGATTCGGCACTCGGAATATCCACATCTGGCCTCAGCCTCGGCCTCATCCAACCCGAGGTCGAATACTAGTGTCGGGACTGGTCAAATGCCCTTCGCTTCGGCTCTGGGCCTCGGACTAAGATGGTCTCAACTCCAAGCCTCAGACTAAGACTAGTACGTAGATTGACCATTTTGTCGAGTTCTTAATCGATGTGGCTCGAGCTGGATGGGTCGAGAGAGGACTCGGCTTGCTTCTCCTTCATACATTCCCTAGTCTCTTCAAGAGCTGACCGTTGGTCTCCCCTCCGAGCTCCGAACCAGCTACGCATTGGACATTAGCGCGTTCTACCTCTCCATGAGGTCGGTCCGCTAGCCAAGTTCGAGGCTCTGATTACTGATCCGACGAGCTAGTCTATTCTTGCTCTCATCTTCGAAATATGTCCCGTCCATCCCTGTCCGAGCTCGGACTCAAAAGAGTAAATATATGGGGAAATGAGACGACACCTTTCGTATCCCTGCTCATGATGTCGATTGGGATGATCGGGGCCCAATTAATGCGATATATACGCCTCGGATCTCGCGTGTTGTACGGCGGCCGCAACCCTTCGACTTCTGTCCCTTGGGCGAGAGACGCGTGACGACAGTTACAATTCATAATCGGCGGAGTGAAGGAGACAACGCCACGTGTCTACGAAGGGACGAGGAGTCGCCTGCACCATTAATGACATTAAATGTTGAAACGACTCTGACCTTGAAGCGTGGGTTCGGACGTATGGCTTTCCTCCACGTGTCCCCTGGTGCCAGTGCCAAGTCGCCTTGGCTTCGGGAACGGCTGTTTGCAATGATGACACTGAGTAATGAGAGGGTATATAAAACCCCTCCCGTTCTCACTTTTTGCACTTCTCGCTCTCTCGCTTCCCATTCCTTTACTCTTTTCTTTCGAATTGCCCTCTACCGGAAAATGATTTTCATCACCACCACGAATTGCCATCTGCCGAAAAAGGATTTTCCTCACCGGATAAGGATTTCCGAGTATCGGAGAATTCTTCTTCTCTCGGAAACCCACCGGAGTTGGGAAAATCTCTGTCGGAGGAAATCACCTGCAATGTTGTGAGTCTTCCATCACTTAAAGTCTTTTTATTATAATGTCGAGTAACTCCGATGAAGTAGAAGAGGTCCGAGGAGTTGATTCTGATTCCGGACTAGAGACCACTGCCTCAGGGCCAGGAGACTCCGAAGGCCCTTTTGAGACCATACCCCTTGGCACTTCGGCCTCGGCTAAGAGGACCACGAGCCAGAAGGCTAAAGGCCGTGGCAAGAGGCCGAAGAGGGCTCTCAGAGACCCCGCGGAGCGGTCGAAGGCAGGCCAAAGCCGTTGGTCCCCGGGGGCTCGATCCTAGTCAAGTCTCAAATGGCCCAACTTCATAAAGATTATCAGATTCCCGACTAGGTGCACATTCGAGCCCCTGCCCCCCATGAACCAAGCGGGCTTTCCTGCCGAGGGGGAGATCGTTATCTTCATCTATGCCATTCAGTGCGGGCTACAATTCTCCATCCATCCATTCGTGCACGAGCTGACCGCACAGCTAGGAGTAGAGCATCGGGCAGCTGGTTCCAAACGCCTAAAGGATCCTCGTCTCCACCTTATTCTCTGGCATCAGGCGGGGAGTCAGAGGCTGACGCCGGACAAGTTCATGTTTTTGTACGTGGCCAAATTTGATAGATCGGATAAGGCCTGGTGGTACTTCTCGACTAGGCCTTCATACGTCCCGGGTCTGTAACCCAACTTCCTACTTCCAACAAGGATTGGAAAGGGAAGTTGTAACATCCTGGATTTTCACTGTTTTGGATTTCCAAAAATCCTTTAAAATTTTTTTTTACGTAATTAACTTATATTATCATTTACTGACCATTGTCACTTAATGTTAGTTTATACACGGGTGATACCAGTAAAGAACTGCACAAGTCTAATTAATCAACCGTAGGAAGCCAACGAATCCGCTCGATCACTTGAACATCAAGTTTAGCCCCATGATTTACTCACGTAGGGCCCAAATATAGCCGACCCATCGTTAACTAATCAAGACAATCATAACTAAATTAAACATCTAACCGAAGCCGAGTTAGATAAGGCCTGGATCTTGACTAATAGACCAAATCAACCTCGTTACTCTTTTAGCCTAAAACCGACGGTTTAGAGTAATCATGACCAAATCTCCACTTCACTAGTTATAAATAGACCACACTATGAACATAGTTAATCCAAACCCTAATAATTTTCCATGAGAAATCTCAATACCTAATTCATTACAGAAATGCCCCAAATTTTCTGAACAAGCTCTAGACCACCCGTTGGTGGGCCACTAGTTCTAAAGCTATAGAATAATGTCCGTCTTGCTGGGCTCGATGTCCATCGCGGGAGTCGGACCTGGGTACTATCCAGAAACGCTCAACTTGAGCCAAAGGACGAGTGCATGAGAAGTGCAAACACCCTAAGGAAGAGGCTGAAACTTAAGTGAATTGGGTCGTCCACTCTTGCACAAAGTTGAGGATTTCGGACCGTCGGTTTACGACTAAACTTCTCACTGGAGTAAGGATATTTCCCTACTCATATCCATATAGCCGCGGCCCCGATCGACCATCAGTGACCGTTGAACAGACTTCTAATCATATCTGTCGATCGGCGCATTCAAATGGCGGGTCGATCATATCCATATGTAGATCATCATTCGAACTAACTATCCTATGGTGTATATCAACATGTACGCCCCATAGTAGGCCCTTGAGGTTTAGAAAAACCCCTCCCATAAGGCTATTATAGTAAAAACCCAACCCTTGGGGCCATTTGAACCAAATCTGGCATTATAAAAGGGCCTTATTTGGGCACCCCCTCTCCCCATACGAATTTGCCCTAGAAGAAAGAAAGGGAGAAAGGGAGAAGAGAAAGAGGAGAAAAGAGGAGAAAGGGAGATGGAGAGCTTGGAAACATGAGGGTTTGTGCACTTTTACCCTCTCATCTCCTCTATAGCAACATCGTCCTTCATTGGTGTCGATTCGGCAACGGTTGAAGGTAGGTATGGAGTTATGTTTGTAGGTTTAGGTCTTAGGTTAAATTCTTTCTAATTTTTACAAGATTGTATGCTTATTTAGGCATTCAACAATGATTTCTTAACACCATAACCCTACGGGCGTCGTGAATCGAGCGGATCGTCAAAAGGTGCGGACTATTATTCTTATGTGGCCTAGCACCAATTTTAGTATGAATCTAATGATTATGTTTGATTGGGTGATGCATTTGTATAATCTAGAGAAAATTTAGGCAAACCCATACATTTTAGATCCTCTCAATCAACATGGAATGATTATGGAATGTTTATTGTTCCTCAACATGATTGGGCATGCATGAATTTGATGATTGGTTGTTCATTCCTCGCTTGATTTTTTGTACAATGTTTCCTTATAACATGTATGATGCATTAACCCTTGTGTATTTTGTATTATGATGATACATGAAATTCTTGGCTTCCTTACTAACCCCACAACACTATGCACATTTATTTCGTAATAATATTAGTAGTCGCATTTATAAAAACTTGAATTTATATGTTAATGTATGACTAATTGACATCACTTGTGCTAGATGATAAACCCTAATTTGTTGAAGTGCTATTGAATACCATCAAATCCCTACGTTGCTAAGGAAACTGAAGTGAGAGAAGGTGGTCCCGTTGGCAGGACTATCCTGAGGCTAGACCAACGGATTTGAGCGGTTGCGAACGAGCGACAGTAGTTAAACTACATGGGTCGCTTGTACCCGATGTCGTCCGTCACGTACTTGCCTAAACTCGAATAGTCTAGTCCACTTACTAACCAACCATGTTTGTTAACCATGTCTGTTCACGCCTGTATGGAACATGGAACACCTTTCAACCACTGACGCCCATTGATAACCATCTAAAACCGATCCACTTACTCGAGAGTCGGGCATGGTGGAATGGGACACTGTGTCCGAGCTATCGGCCTACGCTGGGGTGATGAGCCTCTCCGTAGTGACCCCGACTGATCCCTCTTTTCAGCACTCCCCATGTGCTTGAATCGGGGATAGGGAACCCGATGGGATCAAGGATCGCGGGGTCCTGGCCTGGCACGTTGAAGGGCTTTGGCCTCGCAACTAGTTGAGGGCAATGATACGTGGGGCGTACCAGTTTCCCCAATCTACTGGATGAATGGAATTAACTAAATACTCAGCTAACATTATTCACACATCGCATTAGCTAGGATTTGGCGACTCGGCAGTTGAAGTCGCAATGAGGGAGTATTGGTCATGCACGATCGCTAGACGAAGTCGCTCGAGGGAGTATTGTTGTGAGGGCATACATCATATCATAATACATGCATATGCATTAACAAGACTAGTTAGGGATCTGTGAATGTATGTCTTTCATTAAATTCATTACATAATTAATGCTTGTTGTAACTTAAGGCTAATAGTAACCACTGAGTTAGCTACTCACTCTCACTCTGAGACGGTGTTTTAAAACACCAACCAGACCCTTTACTAGATGTAGGTGAGGCGGTGCTCAACGAACCAAGCGAGGTGAGCATGGATAGGGAAGAGGAACTTCCCTACTCCAAGGCTATCGGTGGATCCTTCTAGTCTGAGTTCGGGCTACCGCGGGATATGGGCCAGGGCTCTAATCACTTTGGGTCATATATGGGTGGACTAGTTTCCTATTTAGATGATTTTGGATTTGTCTTTTGGATATTTTTATATTTAGCGGCACTTGATATTACTTTATGATTTACTTACGCTGCATGTCTTGCTAAACTCTCCATTGTTTATGAGATCATTTAAATTTAATTAAAATTTGAAGCCCATTAAGGCACCCATGACACCTGGGAATTTGGGAACCGAGTTCCTACTCGGCTCCTGAAAACCTAGGGTGTTACAGAAGTGGTTCTGGGCCTTGGGGGAATGGGAGGCTCTTGCCTCTGAATTGGACGGACTGCGAGTTCGAGTCCCCACCAAGTTTGCCAACCCAGGTTGGGCACTTCTTTTAGTCGCACTATATGCTCAATCTATTCTTTCATGTTTAACTCAAGCTCTGCTTCTGTTTGCAGCTCAACCGAAGGGGGCCCAGACCTCTCTGCTCTTCAAAAGCAGCAGGTTACCCGAGCCAGGTCACCGCAGTACCGATTTGCGAGCTGATCTCTATCGAACTCACAACCGGAGAAATGGTGTCGTCTGCTTCTATAGAATCCAGCCTACCCTCTTTGTTTTGGGTAAGCGGGGTAAGTATCTTCGGAGATTTGTTTGCTGACATTCAATATATTTTACTTGGAATGATTTCCCTTTTTCGAGCAGGAATGGAGGCAGGCGGCTCAAAGAGGATGAGGTCGATTGTGCCACACCCCCCAATGGACGTCGTCCTCTCCTCCGAACTAAGGACGAAGGTGACACCGAAGAAGAGGAAGACTTTTGAGGCCGAGGCTATTCCGTCTGCAGCCACAACCTTTTCTGCTCCAGGGGCTAGAGCCTTTCTATCAGTTTCCTAGCTTCAGCTAGATAGGCTACCATCCTGGTTTCCTTAGCTTCATACTCGGTGGAGATATGATTCACCACAAGTTGAGAATCACACCGCACTTCAAGGGACTGAACTCCTAGACTGGCTGCCAGTCTGAGTCCTACCAATAGGGCCTCGTACTCTACTTCATTATTAAAAGCTCTGAAACCGGCCTGATGACGTACTGTATAGTCGTAGAATCGGGTGCGACTAGGAAAATTCCTGCCCCGACGTGCTTGGCATTGGACGACCCGTCGACATAAAGGACCCACGTCTGCTCCGACTTCGTATCCTTGATAGGCGAGGGAACAGGTGGGGTTGCAAGACCTGCTTCTGCTCCGGTGTCTGCACTCGGAATGGTAAACTCGACTATAAAGTCAGTCACAGCCTGGCCTTTGATTGCAGTCCTCGGGCGATATTGGATGTCGAACTCCCCGAGTTCTATCACCCATTTGTTAGCCGACCAAAGACATCTGCCTTCTGAAGGACTTGCCTGAGAGGGGAGTCGGTCAGGACGATGATGGTGTGTGCTTGGAAGTACGGGCGTAGCCTCCATGCTGAGAAGACCAAACTGAGTGTTAGTTTCTCCATGCTTGGGTACCTAGTCTCGGTGGGTACCACTGCCTAGCTTACGTAGTAGACAGGATACTGCTTGCCTCCTACCTCCCTAATGAGTACAGAACTGACGGCCGAGGCAGAGACCACTAGGTACAAGAGTAGGGGCTCACCCTCTCCTGGCTTCGATAGCATGAGAGGCGAACTCAGATATTGCTTTAGCTGTTAGAACGTCTGCTCGCATTCAGGGGTCCACTCGGATTTCTTATGACCTTTCAGTTACTAGAAAAAGGGGAGACACTTGTCTGTAGCTCTGGAGATAAATCGACCGAGTACTGTTACTCGGCCAGTTAGACATTGAATCTCTTTCGTTGTCCGAGGTGAGCTCATATCGAGCAGCGCCTTGATCTTCTCGGGATTCGCCTCGATGCCTCTCTGGCTGACTTAAAACCTAAGGAACTTGCCCAAACTGACTCCAAAGACACACTTAGCCGGGTTCAGCTTCATGCGGTACTCCTAGAGGATCGAGAATGTCGCCTCGAGATCCGCAAGGTGGTCAGATGTTCTGACGCTCTTGACAAGCATGTCATCGACGTAAACTTCTATTGTCCAACTGATCTGCTTGGCGAACATTTGGTTCACTAATATCTGGTATGTTACCCCAGCGTTCTTCAGGCCAAAAGGCATGACTGGTAATAATAGAGTCTTTTATCAGTGACGAATGTGGTCTTCTGTCTGTCTGGGGGTGCATCAGGATCTGATTGTACCCTGAATAGGCATCCAGGAAGGAGAGTCGCTTGTGTCCAGTCGTGCTATCCACCAGTTGGTCGATCTGAGGCAAGGGGAAGCTATTTTTAGGATAGGCCTTGTTCAAGTCTGAGTAATCTACAAAGACCCGTCATTTCCCGTTTGATTTCTTTACCAGGACCACGTTGGCGATCCAGCTGGATAATGTACTTCCTCGATGAAGCCGACGTTGAGGAGCTTGAGACTTAATCAACTATGGCCGTGTACCTCTCGGCGTCGAACGCTCTTCTCTTCGGTTTCACTGGTTTATGATCCAGATCCACGTTCAACCTATAAACCATGACGTCAGGAGAGATACCCTGTAAGTGCTATGGTCTCATGCTCCTTTGATTGTCAAAATTTGTGGTGCCAAAACTTTTATCTGTGTGTCTTGTGCTTGTATGTTGATATATATATGATTCAAGACGACATCACAATAGTTCAAGACATGTACGGTGCTCTGCTTCAAGAAATGTAAGGTTATGTACTTTGTCCTCTTCTGTAAGCATTAATGTTCAAAGCTACATCGATAAGAAGAGTGTTTGTTCAAGACTCAACTGCATTTCAAGACTCAAGTGCAATTCAAGTTGAAGTTTAAATTCAAGCTGTAGAAGATCTGAAGACCAAGCTACATCAAGTAGAGATCTCAACTTCAAAGGTTAACCATCATCTGAAAGAATGAAGTTCAATGTTCATACTTCATGTCTCAGGTATGATAGACCTTAGTTTGACCTTAGAGTAGGTCATTTTGTATACATAATTTAAGATGAGTCTTCTTACATGAATTTGGTCTGTTTTAAGACTAGTCTTGAACCTTGTTCGACTAGTCCTAGACCTGGTTCAACTAGTCCAAGAAATTTCACACGACCAGTCCTAAGTTGTTAAAGATTTTCAAAAAATTTTGGTTATTATACGACCAGTCCTGGAGACTGTTCGACCGGTCGTAGGGATGTCACGACTCATCCTTCGACCAGTTCTAGAACTACGACTCAAACTCCACCAACAACTCTAGTTACCTACGATCAGTCCTGGGTCAGCTACGACCAGTCGTAGGTGGTTTAAGACCAGTCGTAGAATCCTAAGACTAGTCGTAGAACGGATTTTTTCAGATTGCGCTTAAAATTTCAAAATGTCATTGGTGCTACGACCAGTCGAAGGGTTCCTAAGATCAGTCATAAACGCGATCTTTACATCTATAAATTGAACACGAATTTCAAAGTTATTCATCGATTAATTTGAGAAAATTCAAGCCTCCACTCTGAGATAAGTTAGTGTTCATTTTAAGCTACTTTGTTCATATTTAATATTCTTTTTGTTAGCTTTTCTTATTTGATTTTATTCCTATATTCTAATCCAATTTTGAAAAAGAGGAATTGTTGTATTCCTTTTTCATTAGAAACAAAATCAAATAGAGTTACGCCCAATTTGGTTTAATTTAAAATCAATTAGAATCTATAACCATTTCTTAAGTGAGTATTGAACATTGAACGTTGATTCAAACTTCTACTCTGATTGGTTCTACCGGGCTGCTACAAAAGGAGAAATTCAGGTATTTTACATTATTGTAAATTCCTTTATTTTGGTTTTGTTTGAGATTCGCTAGAAAAATCTCATTGTGTTGGTTATCTGAGGAGAGCCAGAAAACTCAGAAAGTTTGGGTTTTTGGATTGTGTAAGCCCAAGTTAAAAAGACACAATTGTGAAGGTTTTAGGTGAACCTGTGAAACCTTTTTTGATAGTGAACACTGATATCCCTTGTGTGAGGATATTAGGAGTGGAGTAGCAAGCTGTGTGGCTATTGTTTAACAGTTGGTGAACACACAAGCGAACTACTATATATCGTTGTTATTTGTGATTTGAATGTTCTTTTAATTTCTATATCTTTAATCATTCAGATTTGTGGAATGTATATCTGGATGTGAAATGTTGTAATATTTATATTTCAAGCAAAGTGGGAAATGTTGTAATAGTTTAGAATTTATTTCTTGTTATTTTCTTTCTTATTTCCTTTCTGTTTGAGTTTTGATATTCAATTTGTTCTAGTAAGGTTGTCCTGCCATAAACCCTTGGTTTTTATGGTGCAAAGGTTGTCCTTAGAACAACGTTAGTATCAAGCTCTTTTTAAGATTGCTTTACATTTCAGTTCTTTGATTTAATTAAAGTATTGTTCTTTATTTTTATAAGGCTATCGTATTTCAATTCCGTAGTTAAATTTTAATTTGGCATAGTCCTATTCACCCCCCCCCCCTCTAGGACATATAGCTTAGCTTTTTCATACCCAACATATCCTCATGCGACCACACGAAGACATCCCTGTGCTGTTGTAGGAAAGCCAACATCTGAGACTTCTGCTCGAAATTCAGCGAAGATCCAAGCTGAACAGTTTTGCTTGGGTCGGCTTCCTCAAGCGGGACGGTCTCCGAGTCCTCCATGGGGGGATCTTCCATTGGAGTTCTAGGGTCGAGAACGTTGATATTAATGGCCTGCTTTACTGACCCTTTTCTCACAGTTATCGCATAGCATCTCCGAACTTCACGCTAGTCCCCTCGGAGGTATCCAACTCCACTTTCGGCGGGGAACTTCATCATTAGATGGTATGTGGACACAACCACCCTCATTGCATTAAGGAAAGGGTTGCCAATAATGACATTATGCACAGACGGCACATTGACAACAAGAAAGTCCACAAAAAGTGTGACTTGATGCTGTCCTTCTCCTGCTGTCAAGGGGAGGGTGATGACTCCTTCGGAGATCACCCTATCTTCGGCAAAGCCGTGCAGAGGGGTTTTCACAGGTTGGAAGTGTGACATTTCGATCCTCATTTTCTCGAATGCTTCAGAATAGATGACGTCGGCTGAGCTCCCTGTGTCGACCAAAATGCAATTAACCTTGTGGTTGGCTATGGTCATAGTCACCACGAGGGCATCGTCGTGCATATGCTGAATTCCGCGTGCGTCATCCTCTGTGAAAGTTAGATTGCAGAGGCTGGCTCGAAGTTCTTTCCTTGGCCTCTCGGCCAGGTGGACGTAGTGCTCGGGGTCTGAACTCCGAGAGTGGGCTTTGTGAGCCTTGTTCGAGTCGCTTCCACCGGACGAGCCGCCGTAGATAGTGTGGATCTCGGCCGATTCTTCTGCTGGCTTGCTCAGTTGCTCTTCTCTTCGAGCTGATATCTCCTCTTTGGTGTATTGGCACAAATGACCCTTACGGATGAGGCCTCAATCTCATCTTTAAGGTCTACGCAGTCGCTCGTGTTGTGACAGTGGTCACGATGGAATCGGCAGTACTCGCGCTTATATCGGTTCTCTGCATCGGCCTTCATGCAAACCGGCCAGTTCAGGAGCTTCTGACCCCTGATGTCCAACAGGATCTGCTCTGGGGATGTGTCGAGCGAAGTGTAGGAACGGAATTTGCTCTCAGGCCTCCTGTTTGGTCAATGATCGAGAGAGGCTTGATCGTCGGGCTTCTTACTGGATGATTGAGGCTCTGCTTCCTCGGCCTTTTGTTGGACTCTCGCCCTCTTGGTCTCTCCTACTTGTTCTTCCTCGGTAGGATGGTCAACTGTACATTCGGGAGTTATTCCTCAGCTTGGTATATTTCTGAGCCCTACTGATGAGCTCGCCAAGGTGGTCAGTGGATTCTTCCCGATCGAGAAAGTGAACTTCTCCTCTTTGAGCCCGTTGAACATGGCCGAGAGTGTCATTTTATCATCGTAGTCTTCCACACACAACGCCTCCTCGTTGAAGCGGGCAATGAAGTCCTTCAATGTTTCCTCGTTCCCCTGCTTGAGGGTAAACATATGGGTAGTTGGCTTCCGACTCTTCTTACCAGAGATGAACTGGTAAGGAACAATCTGCTGAGCTCCGCGAAGGAGCCGATCGACTTTGGTTTAATTGTCGATACCAACTTCGAGCAGATCTGGAGAGGGTTATCGAGAAAGCTCTACACATCATTGCATCCGTGGCCGACCGAATCTACATCCACGAACGGTATGACTCTACATGCTCCGACGGTGTCCAGACCCAGAGAATTAGATGACGGAGGCATCCTGAGCCTCGACAGCACATTACCTCATACATAATTTCTGAGGTGAAGGGAGGTTCGATCTCTTCCATTATCTCCTGAACTGCAGTTGGGACGGATGCAGACTGCTAATTCTTCTAAAACGTTTAAATTGGTCGCGGAGTTCCTTGAGTTAAGCTTCCCAAGGACTCTGATTCTCAGCTACGGCCTCCTGAGGAGACTCTGCCACATCTGGTGTTCTACCCCGCCTTCTCCTCTCCAACTTATGGAGGAGGTCAGTGGGAGCCAGGGCCAAAGTGATGGATACATAAGACAGTTCCACGTCCCGAGCAGGTTCCGGGGTACGGGCGAACCGATTCTGGGATACTACATTCTGAGTGGGAGCTCTTGTAGTCTGCTCGTGAGACGCCCGGGCCCGAGAGGTGGCTTGCTGTGGTCGTTCCTCTGGTGCTGGCACGGCTTCCACCAGATTGAGAGGTGGTTGTCAGTCCCGCTGCACTTTCATCCGAGTTATATCCTCCCTCAGCATCTGGACTTCATTCTGCAACGCCTTGTACTTCCCTCCTCAGCTCCGAGTCCGTTGGGACGACCCAATCAGAGCCGATTCGGTGTGTAATATCGAAGATGATTGATGTGGCCCACTAGGCCCGCTTGGTTCGGGCTCCACTGCCACTACCTTCTTCTTCCTTTTCGCCATTATACTCGTAAAACGATTTGACTTTTTGTATCAGATTTCCCACAGATGACGCCAAAAAATGTTGAGGTCAAAATCTGGACCACCCTTTGCTCAATGCTGCAAGACCTCAAACGAACCTTGGTCCTGCAGAAAGGAGTGAGCAAAGGAGACCCTGGCTTAGCCGGGGGACCCTCCAATGCTTACGTTAAGCTAGAGAATCTAGGTCTAAGTGGAGTAATGTAGAGAGAGGGTGCAAGATATTACGTACCTGTAACAATGAGGTCCCCTAGTATTTATACCTATGGGTTGGACGATCCACGTCCGTTAATCTTGGCACGATTTGCTCAATTAGTGGGATATCGTGATCGTGGAGATTATTATTCGTAATCTTTGGGTCATGTGGTATATCGTGTCTTAAGGGCGCATATCCTTGGGCGAGATCTTCAGTCACATCCACATTTGGGTAGTTTCCTGGTTTGACACTCGGAATATCCACATCTGGCCTCAACCTCGGCCTCATCCAACCCGAGGCTGAATACTAGTAGTTGGGATTGGTCGAATGCCCTTTGCTTCGACTCTGGGCCTCGAACCAAGATGGCCTCGGCTCCAAGCCTCGGACTAAGACTGGTATGTATATTGACCGTTTTGTCGAGTTCTTAATCGATGGTGGCTCGGAGCCGGGACAAGAGAGGACTCGACCCTGCTTATCCTTCATACATTTCTAAGGTTTCCCCTCCGAGCTGCGAGGTCCGTAACTGGCCAACGTTCTCAAGGTCTCCCCTCCGAGCTCCGAGGTTCGTAGCTGGCTTGACTTGTTGAGTTGGATTTCTACACAACAACCTGCAATGGTTTTATAAGTATTTCATCAAACACCTTGTAGGCAACATTAAAATCAAGAAAAAATGGTATTTGTTTGATGAAACATACCTTCCTTGCCACTAGCCGACACTTCGTTGAGTCATTTCATCAAACACTTGGTGAGCAACATCAATATCAAAGTAACCAAGCCACGGAACTAGTTCGATCTAAGTCGAGTCGAGCTCGAACTCGGATCAAAATTTTTTCGAGCTCAAAAAATCAGCTCGGACTCAGTTTCAAACCGAGTCAAATCAAACTTTTTCGAATTGAGTCGAGCGAGCTAACCGAGCTAACTCAATTCGTGTACATCTCTAGCGGAAGCCGATTGGCTGGTGTAGCACACCAGCCACCTTGTTGGTATGGGTAGTATCGTGCCAACACTCCTCGAACTAGTTGTTTTAAGAATGATCAAAAGGAGATCAAAGTTACATGAGCCAAGTAATAATTATTTATTACATCCATAAGGCTCATACATTTGACAAGATCATTTTATATTGTAAGATTAAGGGCCTGTTTGGTCGGGCAGATTGGATGGGATGGGAAGGGATTGGAAGATAGATCCACGGATTGGCCAGGCGTGTCAAACAGACAAGGGATCCTAATCCTAGGATATAGCAATCTCATGGATCTTAAGACAATCCACTGACATCATCATCATTACCTTTAAATCCCATCCAATCCACCCTAATCCTTTCAAAATTGCCTGAGACTTGTTTGGTTCGAGGGATTGAAAGGGATTAGAAGGTTTAATCCCAGGATTGGCCAGGCATGCCAAACAAACCGGATATAGCAATCCCATAGATCTTGCACCAATCCACTGATGCAGCTATCATTACCTTGAAATCCATGCAATCCACTCTAATACTATCTAATCTGATCCCATCTCCCGGCCAAACAGACCCTAAAAGTAAGTCAAATCCGAAACTCAAATAGCCGTGGGGATGATTATTTTCACAGTTAAAACACCAATAAGGCCAATGCAATGTTTATTTTTCATCTCATCTGTTCACTGTATCATTCATGTACATAAATGAGGAGGACAAACAAATATAATAAATCTAAAATTTCTGTGACCCCAAAATGATTTTAACAGTAGACATTCAATCTCCCATTACTTTTTTTGTGGTGTGGGGTCCACTTAAATTTATGTGACCCCAAAATTTTGTCTTATAATCGGTCTATGACTCCAAAATTTCTGTGACCCTAGTATAATAATCTTTGGATTTGTCTTATTTTTGGGATCAAGCCTTATTACGACTGGTTGCGACTGGTTGCATATAACGCTCGCCTCCTGTGAACTACCGAACTTGGTGATGTCATTGCACCACCAGGTCGGTGGTGTGCGGCACACCGGACAACCGCTTCCGAAATCCGCGTCCCCTAGGAAATGGCTCGGCTACTGCCCCTGCCACGAGCCCGTGGCTGATGGTCGGTGCTCTGTGGGCCCCACAAAGATGTATGTGTTTCATCCATCCCGTTCATCCATTTTTACAGATCATTTTAGGACTTTATAGTAAAAAATATAGGGATATAAATATCAGGTGGACCACACCACAGGAAAACAATAGTGATTGGATATCCACCATTAAAATCCTCCTGAGGCCTATTGTACTGTTTATTTGACATCCAATCTAATGATTAGGTCATACATGCCTAGATGAAGGGAAAAAAACAAATATCAGATTAATCCAAAATTTTTATGGCCCAAAAGGTTTATAATGGTCTACTCTCATTCAATCCTGTAATGTTGTCCATTGAGATTGGGATATATCTTGTTTTTGGTCTCATACCATAAAATGATCTTGAAAAAATAGATGTATGTATGAAATACTTACATCATGATGGGGCCACAGAGAACCGACCACCCGCCATTGGCTGGTGGCAGGGGAGTAGCCAATCCGTTTCCTGTAAGCTAAGCTTATAAAAAACGCGTTTGTCCCGCACTCCAAGCGAAGTCTTCTTACAACCGTCAGATGCATTACGCGTGTCTGACACGGGGCGTACAGGAAAAATAGAAGAGGGCCAGCGTGATATCAGGGAAAGGAGGAGAGAGGAGAGAATCCACCGCGAGAGAGGGAGAGAGAGTCGAGAGTATTAAAATGAGAAGAATCGCGCTATTTTATCTTCTGGTTTGTCTATTTTCTTGTGATAGTAGAATTTCTAGGGATTGGATAAAGATGGCTACTGCTCTTGGAGGGATTTCTGATTCTTCTTCGGACCATCAGAACAGTTTGGAGATCGAAGAACTCGCTCGATTCGCTGTTGAAGAACACAACAAGAAAGAGGTCATTTCCCTCTCTGTTTTTTTTTTTTTTTTAAAAAAAAAAAAAAAAAATCTTTTGAAGAAGAAAAGAAGAACATTCGATATTTTTTTCTTTAATTTTTGGATTTTCTGTTGAAGGAAGAAAGAAGACGAAATGGGGTGGTTTTTTTTTTTTTTTGCGCTCATATGGTACTTCTGGTGGTACCGGGCTGGTTGTGGGGCCCACGTCAAACTGTTATCCGATCAACCCCGTCCATCGAGTTCACTCCCTCATGTTCACTGTAGAAACCAATTATCAGGCCGATCCAGAACTTTGGTGGGTCACAACGAAGGGAAGGGTTTAAAATCATGACTGTGGCCTACTTGGGTTTTGGATTGGCCTGATTTTCGGTGTGTTTGTTCATCCCAGTGGAGCGCATCTGATGAATGGATTAGATGGAATACACACAACACGCTGGGCCCAGGAATCGGGGGAGCTTTTATTGGTTGGGCGTCCCGTTCCAACTGTTACTTGTGTTGTAGACAAGCTGAGTTTCGGTTCCGATTGATTTTTGGCCCCATGGCGTAGCATCGAAGGGGGCATCTAATGGATGGGATGGATCTGATTCATGGTGACGTGGGCCCCATAACAGCCTGGTACCACTACAAGTGGTGGTAGGTGCCATATGAGCGGATACCTTTCTGTTTTTATTTTATTTTATTTATTTTTTGCTGCTGGGTTTTGATTTGGGCCTGATAAAAAAATGGATTTTGGGCTTTTTCGGTAATTTTTCCTGATTTTCTTTGATCTCATCTGCATTTTTTTGGGCCATTGTCTGGGTTCTTGTTTTGATCATTTGGGTTATGGTTTTTATTTTCTATGTTTTTTTTTTCCAGTCTGATTTTCTTATAGATCTATTATTTGCTTCTCCTTTATTACTTTTCGCATATTTCCAAGACGATCTGGTTATCAGAGCCATTTGTTGGGTGGGATCAACTGTGAATCACAGCACATTAATGATGGTTAGGGCTGCTCCAACAGTGCAATTTGTTTGCCACTGATACCAAATGGTATGGCCCACTGGATGAACGTTTCTGATCTGTGGACACATGTATATACCGGAGATTTGAGGTGTTTGTGTCGATCACAATGAGGTTCCATTGCTGGCCATTCCATAGATGGGGCTCATATGGCTACATGGTGTGGTGTTTTGGGACTGCCCACATGGCGGGGGGCCGTCCTGAGCGACCCATCATGTGGAACTTGTGCTGTTCAACCAATGTTAGCCATTTGATCCTTGGATGTTTTCTCTGCCAAATGTAAACCATTGATTCTTCCTTTTTCAATGATGCATTTGAAGATTGCTTATTGGACGTATTGATCTTTTTGATGTTTCTGTTTTTAATTATAAAGTTGTTTGCTTTTTTGATCTTCATGCAGAATGCTCTTCTTGAATTTGTGAGAGTGGTGAAAGCAAAAGAGCAAACAGTTGCTGGTAAACTTCACCATCTTACTCTGGAGGCAATTGATGCTGGTAAGAAGAAGCTTTATGAAGCAAAGGTATGGGTCAAGGCATGGGAGAATTTCAAGGAGTTGCAGGAATTCAAGCACACTGGGGATAGCACGTTTACGCGTTCAGATCTCGGTGCTAAGCAAGGTAATGATTTTGGAACCCATGATATCTTTTTTCTTATATAGAATTATCCCAAATTGCGATATTATTTCATCAAATAAGGACTGGTTGAATATTTTTTTTGTGCCTATTTTCTATTGATTATGTGGCTATATGCACTTCTATGCATGGTATTAGAATGATCTTTGGCACCTTTTTGTAAAATTTGGGCAAGGGGCCGAATCTATGGCAAACGTGTAGCATTCAAGAAGCAACCAAATAGAAAAGGAAAATCTTGATTTGGATGCATACCTTTTTCATGAAGATCAAACTATAAAATTTAGATGCAATTCAATGGAAAATAAAAGGATTGTGGGCTGATATCCAACAACCTACCTGCCATGATGCTAGTAATCACAACATTCCCTCACTCTTCTAACGAAGGCTTTAATGAAGGCAAATAGGCAATGCATGCCTGAAGGGGATAGCTCATCCTTTAAACCCAAGGAAGATTATTTATTTAAATAACCATTATAGGTATTTAGAAAAAGCCGTCTTTACTCATTGTTAAGTTAAGAAAAACCCTAATGCAATCCTAACCATCCAATGCATCTATTCTTAATCATTTATTTCAGTAAAATATTAATGATAACTATAATGCCTTTGAATCTCTTCACAACCATATAGGTGTATGTAATAGGCCATAACTAGCACAACAGTATCAGAATTGCATGATCTTGGGTTCTTTTCAAATCTAACTAAATAGGCTTTCAAACAGGACTAAGTTCCCATCATTTGCACATTGGTACCTCAACAAATTGCCTGTGGAATGAGTGACTAAAACACCAAGGGAAACCTGTTCAGCCAACTTTATAGACTTCTGAAAACCACCTAATGAGTCGACGGGCCTGATTTTTAAGTTGGAAATGACCTCGGTATAATCACGTGATGATAGTTTGTGATGTAGGACAATTAACCATTTGTAGTTATCTGGGTCCTCAGAGGGTGGTGGCTTTTCGATGGCTAGTTGCAAGGGATAAAATCTTAACCATAAATCATCTGAGAATTGTAAATATGGTTTACCCAACATATCCATTGCCTTCATGATCACATGTCAGTTGAACACCTATTCATGCGTGTATCCTGATGACGTGCAGAGTTGGTCCATTCGAAAATTTATTTTATTTTCCCCTCAAGATAGCTTGGGTGAATACTAGGTTGGATTCAGGAATTATTCCAGGCATGACATGCAGCATGGCACATGGATTGGATGGAAAAGAGAGGAAGGTTGCTTTGTAACCTAGCTCCCCAAGTAGGGCTGTGGTTGATTTGTGAGGGTGGAATAAAAGATCTTTTTGCAACAAATCTGAAAGGTGGTTACATGTCACATGGTTTGGAACAGGGTAGTTAATCGGGCATTTGGGCTCAATGCCTTCAATGGCATTAGCCAGGATCAAATTGGTGTAAGTTGGGAGGTGGCCTTGCCTTCGTCTTGGCTTAAGACTCATCACCCCAGTTATTTGGTTGAGCTCAATGGGTTGTTTTTTTTAGTTTTTTTGTTTGAATAATTTCAGTTTTCAGTAAGGAGTTTGCTCCATGTGTGTAGTAAGTATTTCTCTGTAAAAGGATCAACTAACTCCGTCTCAACATTTTAACCTTTTCTGACCCCTGCCATGAGCGGCATGCATACACTGACAGTGAAGGACCTCCCTTAAGAGAGAACCGAGGGGAAAAGGGAGCATGCACGGGCATCTTGTAGTGAAATGTAGTAAGAAACCCATAGAGGCTATTGAAATTTCATCCTTCCCTGTTTCTGTCATCACCATTGCCTTCATCATCACTTGAGCAATGTTTATGGGCTTCTATCTCTTCTTTTTTCCCCTGATCGATATCCTGCCTTCCGGTTCAAGCTGCTCTAGGCCCACCCAATGATATTGTGTAAGAGTTGAAGATGTTTTTACCGGTCCTTAAAGGATGGACTATTCCTGTCCTTTTATGATGCAAGCCACACTATTTACTGATGGGTCTACTACCATTGTTGTCATGTGCGACCACATATGCGCATATGCGATCGCATATGCGCACATGCGATCGATTATGCGATATCCATATGTAGATGCATATGCGATCTGGCACATACGCGATCACGTATGTAGCATATGCGAAAATATGCGATCGCATATACGATGTATGCGATTGCATACAACATATGCGATCGCATATTGGCCAACGGTTGGCACATTATTTTATTTTTGTAAAAAATTAATTTTTTGTCTATAACTTAATTTCTTTTCTTTTTTTTTTTTTTTTTTTTTTTTGAATTTTTTCAAAAAAAAAAAAAAAATTAAAGCAAAAAATATGCGGTCGCATATGCGATTCGACAACATTGGTAAGTACCAATAACCTGTAACTGAGTATCAGACCACATTGAGAAGTCCTATGGAGAGAACCAGCATAACTTCATCCTCATATTGTTTAGGTTCTATAGTTTATAGGGAGTACAATTTGTTGACATTAGGAATTTGTGGTGCATGACTCTTAGTTGCACAAAGCCGCAAACATTCTACCCAGCTGCTGCTCCTGTTTCAAATCACGCTTTGGATTTGCGACGCACCTTCTACTTGCTAGCTGTTTATACTTTTTCTTTTAGAAGGTAATACATTTAAAATTTTTGGAAACACAAAACAGTTGTGCATTGCAGTGTGGTGTTTGTTGCTCTGATAAATGATGTTGCCTCTTTGATTATTGCATAAAACGCTTTTTACTTTTACAACAAAAACCCAGCTGACTGAGTGAGTGACTTGGTCGAGTCATGCTAACTCAAATCGAGTTGGCCGATTTTTTGAGCCAACTAGATGAGTCTTCTCAAGATTTGACCGAATCAATCCAGTCAGTGAGTTTCCATGAGACTTGGTTCAAAATGCCATCGAGGTGAGTTGACTCAGTTGAGTTTTGAGTCGACCCACTGAGTTTAGAACTATGATTGGAGCATGAGCTGAGGGTGTGCATTTTGGCTTAACTTTCTGATTTTGGTCAAGTTTCTCGTATGAGTAGCAGTGGCTGCACATTCTTGTAGATTTGGGCCCAGGTGGAGAGTACCCTCTCCGCAACCAGCTTAGCTGAGTCTTGAGGCTTAATATTGCTAAGAATTTCAACATTGCCACTGCCTTCCATCGAGCTTGGGTAGATACTGCCATAGATGAGGATGCTATTGCATGTTTTTGGATTGTCTTTAGAGCTGCATTGGAATTAATAGCCGAAGAACCATTCAGGATTTTTCTATACCAACAGTAATTAGGTCTAGAGGCATGTCAATAGGAATGAGGTTTGCCCTGGCCTTCTGTGACTGCTTCTGCTATGATTCCCACTCGGTTTGTAATCTGGAAGTCAGTGGGCGAAAATCTCCCCATAAAAGGGGGAGAAAAGAAATCCTGATCATGCACCCAAATCTTCTACCTCATCACTTCACCCCTTGTGCAACTACAGGTGCATCTTAGGCGACAGTGGTCTTGACAAAATGTTTGTATGCTGAAAAATTACCTTACCATCATTCCCCCACCCACCCACACACACAAAAGGAAAAAGAGGTGAAAAAAAAGCTCTTTGATGGTCAATCATAGACTGTGTTAATAATGTGTGACCTATACATCAAGTGCACTTATGTCATATGCACCGTATGTATTTCAGTGCTCCTGCAGTCTACCATAAGGGGTGATCTTGATCCCTCTTGATATCTTCTTAGTTGTAGCTCCTCTTGTAAATGTTTTGCTTATAAATAAAGGATTAGAGAGTGAGGGCCAGTCAAAAGCTTTCTCATTCCACTTATAATAACATCACTTTCTTCTTCCTTGTTGATGCATGTGTTTGTGCCTGTGCACCTCGGCATGTGCTTCTATTATCTATGTTGCACGAACTTTGAAACACAAGCATGGTATGGCGCCCATGAATATGGCGAAATCATTTTCTTAAGCCCTTCAACATGAAAGCAGTTACCTGTTCACCCTCGTAAAACACTCAAATGGTAATGTAATAGTGGTAACAGTAAAGGTGGAACCTGTTATGCAATACAAGGCTGTAATGCTTATTTTTGAGGAAAAAAAAATGGTCCGTAATGGGCTGATACAGGGCCAATACATTTTCATCCTTAAAAAAATTTAACTGTTACAGGGATTACATTACATTTATTTGATCGAATCGGCCTGCAATTGTTTGCATCATGTATTAATGTGTGATTCGAGCATATGCATTAGAAATCCATGGAATTTGTCTGTAGCTGGAGATTGTCTGAATTTCCCAAGTTCAGAAGAATCCTCTTAACGAAATTAATCCGGCCATGTAAACCAGGTGACCACGAACCAGGATGGAAAACAGTGTCAGCAGATGATCCTGTGGTCCAAGATGCAGCAAACCATGCTGTGAAGACCATCCAACAGAGGTCCAACTCGCTGGCCCCTTATGAACTGCTAGAGGTGGTTGACGCGAAGGCTGAGGTCAGCATTTTCACCTTTCTCATACCCCTTCTCTTCTTTCGATACAGACAAGCTATGTTAATGTACTCATGAATCGACTTTACATGTGGTACATGTACTGAACTCCACACATTCCACACTTGATGGAGCACAGATCAAAAGTCACATTGGATGGGATGATCTTTCTGATCAGTGGTCATCAAATGGATTGTTAGAATGAAAATTCATTGAAGGTCAAAATTAATGGTAGATGTCCATTTGATTGGCTACTTAGGATCGTCCAAGCAGTGCGATAATTTGGACTCCTGTGAATGGGTAGGATTGGATTCTTGTGTATACCACTTGCATGCTGGATGCATGAGTAGGATCATTTTGTGTCATATAGTCCTCCTTTTGCCGTTGTCTGTCTACTTGGAGGGAAATTGTTCAGTTCTGACGCACTTTCCCATTGATCTGATGGGGCCCACTGTGAATGGGTATTACCAAAGGTTTGCTTGAATACATCCTGATGTGTTTGCAATATGATATGTTGGGACTTTTAACTGATTATGGATGTTCTAGACCTAAACCGTTCATATGATCAGTCTCAACTTGCACGGTGAATAGAAAACAAATAGAATCTTTAAATGATTAAGTTGGCCCTTTGAAATTTGGCTTGTTTGCTTTGAAAATGGATGATCATGTAACATTTGTGTAATCAAAGGGTTGAAATATTCAATCTGACAAAAAAATTCAGGCATGCTACCATTTAAGGGGAGCCGTTTCACATATATGGTTTGGGTCATTGGAAAATGCCCAAGTCCAATGGATAAAATCCCAATGTATCATATTGCAATACATCGGGATGAATTCTGGCAAACCCCATACCCAAAATCCTCCATGCTGAAAGTTACTAACCATCCTTCGACCCTTTTTGGACTATTGCTGGATATCATCATATGGAAGCTTTTAGCCTAGCCTCTTCATTCATGGCGGGGGCCTTTTTTTTTTTTTTGATGAATATTCATGATGGGACCCATCAATTCAATGGTCTGGAATCTGGATAGACACGATGGGCCACTAACTAGATGGGTTCTGATGTGGGTCCTTGTTGTTTGCATCTTTTCACCTTTCGTTTATATCAGGTGATAGAAGATTCTGCCAAGTTCGATATGCTTCTCAAGTTAAAGAGGGGAAGCAAGGAGGAGAAACTCAGGTTGAAGTGCACAAGAACATTGAAGGTACCGTTCCACTTGAATCAGATGCAACCCCATGAGCATGCTGACTAGTCATATGTATGTATATAAAAGAATGACCCCAGAATACTGATATATGAATAAACCAGTACAATGACGCCTCCCCCCAAAACTCTACAAACCACAGCGACTGATGAGTTACAGTTTTAGATATATGAACACATATCAGCATCTGTTTATCTTATTTCTCTTTTGTGAATAATTACGTGTTATGATAAAAATGGGTGAGATCTTTTTATGTCGTCTAATACATAAAATACATACACACTAGGGGTGCAACCCAGCCGGGTTGGGCTGGGTTGGGTTGGGTTGGGTTGGGTTGGGTTGGGTGTTCACCTGAACTCAAGAGGACCCAACCTGCCCAAATTCAAGGTGCCTAACCAGAACCCAACCAGGACTCTATACTCGACCAGACCCAAATACCTATGATTATTCCCAACCGACCTAACTCGACCCAAATCTGCTCAACCGAACCTGAACTCAACCCAACCCGATTTCCAATCAGGTTGGCGTTTTCCAACTTGACCTTCACAACCCGATCCAGCCCACCCCGACTCGGGTTTGGTCAATCATTTTGGACCCGAGTTGCTGCCCTAGCATACACTATGGTAGATTTACCCATTTGTGGCACACGTTCCAAGGGAACTGACACAGTGGAGTTATTTGATATTCTGGCAGTGTTATGGCTGGTATGCAGGTACTGAGAAATTGTACACGTGGCATAAATGAATTAAAGTATAAAATTCATGAGATCACTTGAAAATCAGATGGATCGAGCAAAATCTCGAACTGAGTAAATTATGTTTTCGTGTTAAATTCCGATGGGTGGCCCACCAATGGACCCATGAGAGGTTTTAAGACCATTTAGGTCCCATGATTTGAACGGTCTGAGAGCTTGTCTAACACGGTATCATTTCTCGGCATCAAACATCATCAACACTCCGCCAGTGTTTTTCTCATTGAAATACAAGTGATATATGATCAGATACTGTGTTTTTAGGCCTGTTAGGATTCATGAAAATAAATAAAATAAATCAAGATGGAAGAGGACGGATCCAGGATAATGATATCCGAACTGTCCATCATGTGTGCTCCCTAAGGTCCTCGGGAACGCAATAACTGGCTGATCCAAAGCTCGGGTGGGCCACACCCCGGGAATAGTTGGGATGGGAAGCCCACCATTAAAATTTTTCCAGATTGTATGTGGTGTCCCTCCCCGTGTCTTGCATAGGCCATTTAATCCATGCGAAGATGCATCTGACCAGGATCGATGGACAGCAAAAAGAAAAGAAAAGAAAATATTAAAAAAAAAAAAAAACCATTCCAAAATTGGGCTGCCACAAGATGTGATTTTTAAAGGTTTTAGGCATGATTTTATATGTTGTGGTCCTGAGTTTTGGGATCCAACGAGGATAGGAAGGGGTGCACATGATGGACGGATCAAATGTCATTAAATATAACTGTGGGCCACATGTTTATTTGTACATTAAGCTAATAGTAGAAACGTTTGAAAAGCTGTTTCTCCCTGTTTGTTTATTCAGCATCATTTTCCTGGAGAAATGGATTTCCTTGCCAATCCTCAAGTCTGGCAAAGTTTATTTCACCTGGAGATAATACGTGGGGTGTTGCCTGATAAAATGTTTAAGATGAGTTTTGAGTCCAATGGTTCGATTATTGAGTGATGGGTCCCATGTTGGATTATGAGCCCAATGGTTCAGATTATTGAGTGATGGTCCCATGTGGATTATGACCCAAGGTTGAGTCCAAAAAAGTGATGGGGCCCTACTTGAGTTCTTGTCAGTACTCTTTTGCCCACACACACTTCCCTTGGTCATGGAGACATCATGATCCTGTTATGATGAATAGCGATGGAAAGAACGAATAAGAAAAGGGCACCATCGATTTCGATGGCTAGTCATGACATACTCGAGCCTGCTGCCTTCCCGGGTTATCGGTGATGACTAGGTGGCCATGATGAATGGGTAATATGTGCTGTTGTTGATCACGCAGAAATTGCATGTGGTATACAAATAATCTGAGTTAAAACTGTTCAACCCCAATTTAGATGGAAGCATGTTGTGTCCTGCCCCTGCCTGGACGGGATCTGTGGGCCCACCATGATGTATTGGTTTTATTCATTCTGTCCATCTATTTTGTCTCGGATCATTTTCCGATATTAGCCCAAAAATGAGGCAAATCCAAGGCTCAATTGACCCCCCATCCACCATTGAAACTATCCAAGGATTTAGTGTGATATTTATTTGCCATCAACTTGCTCAAAAGGCCATATGGACTCAAAGGTCATATGGACCTGAATGAAGGGAAATAAAATATCAGCTTGATTTAAAACTTCTATGGCTCAGTTTTTAAACTGTGGGAATTCAACTCACCGTGTGATCCACTTAAGCCCTGGATATGCCGGATCATCTGTGTTGAAGGCAGTCGCTTTTCATTGGTCCGCGTCATTTACTATTACTCTCCAGCTAACAGATAACGCCCTATTTCTCTCTCACCTAAATGGATTGCTTACTACTACAACTTTTAACTTATGGAACTTTTCTGGGTCCATCATGATTTTTGTGTTAGACCAACATCATCTATCAATTTTTCCAAATAATTCTAGAGCATGAGCCAAAAATGAGGTACATCTGAAGCTCAGGTGAGATCACACCAAAGGAAGCGGTGATGATTGAACAATTTAAACTATCGTTGAAACTTTCCTAAGCCAACCCTGAGGCTTATTTTCCATTTGACCTCTTCATAAAATTACACATACTTGATGAAGTTAAAAACAATTATAAATACAATTATCAGCTTGATTTTGTGATCTCAAGAAGTTTTTCAACGGTAGCATTATTCCTACTATTTTTAGTGGTGTGGCCCACTTTAGGTTTTGATTTACATTATTTTTGGTTTGTATCCTAGATTGATCTGAAAAATGGATGGACGGTATGGATCTAAGAATACATCATCATGGAGCCCACTTAAATTTCACACCTCAATAAATTTCGTTAGTGTGTGGTGTAGGGAAGCGGATTAGGTGAGACCCCGGCCTCACCCAAGAAGGTGCAGTCGTTACCGTGGGGCCCACCTTGATGTGTGTCCATCCGTTTTTTCATATCATTTTTTAGCATGATACTAAAACTTAAAAGATCAAATTATCAGTATTTCATGCTCCAGTAAACGGTGATGACTGAACTCCCTAGTGTTGAAAACTTCTTAATTGTTTTTTGTTTCCCATCCTATCTGTTGAGAAAATGGGATGGACGAGGTCGGTACAGACTACACACGCAAAGCAGCACCACGGTAAGTAGGGTGGCACACGGGTTGGTTCATTTTGGTTCTGAGTGAAAATTGGAACCGAACTGTTCCTAGCGGTTCTAGGATATTCGAAACTAGAACTGGACTGTTAGCACCCTAGAACTGAACCGGAACCGGACCATTAAATTGGTTCGGTTCCGGATTGTTTCCACGGTTCTGGGTGTAGCCCAGCGAGAGAGAGGACCGACGAGAGTGACAAACAATGAAGAGAGAGAGAGAGAAGAGAGAGAGAGAGAGAGAGAGAGGGGACCGACGAAGTGACCAAACAATGGGGGGGGGGGGTGGGGGGGGGGGGGGGGGGGGTGATTAGGGTTTTCTTTTTTTTTTTTTTTTTTTTTTTGATTTTTATGTCCTCCTCCTCCTCCTTTTTCTTTCTGTGAATAGGGTTAGGTATTTGGTTTTTTTTTTTTTTTTTTTAAAAAAAATAAATAAATAATATAGGTCGGTTTCGCGGTTCGGATCCACGGTTAGGTTCGATTCTACATACCTCCGAACCGAGAACCGAACTTATGTAATTGGTTCTTTGATTTTTTAACCGGAACCGGAACTGGTGCACTCTAGAACCAGACCAAACCGGACCATTTGGTCTGTTCCGGTCCGGTTCCATGGTTCTACCAGTTCGATGTGCACCTCTAACGGTAAGGGCTGCACCATCTTAGTGAGTCTAGGGTCTCACCTAATCGACTCCCGTGGTGCAGCACATTCCAAGTCGTGAGAGGAAAATGAAAAGTATTGAGATGTAAAACTTGGTGGCCCATCATAATATATGTATCAGAACCACCCCGTTCATCAAAAAATTTTCGTACCATTGTATGGAATAAGACCAAAAAAGGAGACAGATCCAAGGCTCAAGTGGGCCACACTACATAAACAGTAGTAATTGGACGCCTAATGTGGAAAATATCTTGGGGCCACGGAAGGCTCTGGTCAGGAAGATATTTATGTTTTCTTTTCATCCAGATTTGTGTGACCTTATTAAGAGGTTGTATGGGAAATTAACCTCACAGCGGACCCTCGGAAGGTTCCAACTGTAGTTGTTCAATCCCCACTACTTTATGTGGTGTGCAAGATTTGGATATGCCTCATTTTTGGGCGATCGGTAAAAATTGATGGACATTGTTCATATAAAACATAAATAATTGTGGTGCCCAGAGTGATTAATTGTGGTCCCAGAGTGATGACGTGGATCAATGAGAAGCAACTGCATTGAATTTTCCTGTGCCTTCGACACAGACATCCGCACTCAAAATGGATGGCCGATGTGGATAAAATCCATACATAATGGTGAGCCCCAGGAGCTCTACTAGACGGATCAGGGGCAGGACCAATCCCCTTCCAATTTAGATGCAATATGAAGACGAATGATGCTTATTGGATGGACTGTTCAGCATTTATTGGACAGTTAAAAGTGAAGAAAAAAGAAGGTCATATTTCATCGAACAGGCATTCCTGAATCAGAGTTAGAATAGTTTAACCAATTTGGTTTTGAGACTTAGCCATGGTGGCTTTCACAATTTAGCCATTTTTGTTCAAGCTAATGTGTCATGTATAATGTTGATGTAATTTCCCAGTGGACCCTCCTTGAACCCTTTGGCACCTGTACACAAAAGACAAAAGAAGAAAGGAGGACCCTAACTAACGCGGGAGACCCTCCGATGCTAATCTGAGTCTTTGTGGAAAATGGTCCAAGAAAAAAGAGTCACCAGTCTTTTTGAGTTTATGAGTTGCGTACCTTTCACCGTTTAGAGCCTACTCTATTTATACGAGAGGGAAGATCACATGGTCAGAAGATTTTCTCTATTAGAAAGAAGATCATACCGTTGGAGATCTTTTCCGTTTGGGACTCCTGATATGCCAGAGATACTTCTTAGATCATGGATGTTCGAGATATTTGGGATCCTGATCTTATCTCCTGAGATCTTTGGAGAGAGATATTTGGGCCATTCATTTTGGATAAGATCAGATGTTAGCCGGGAACCGATAAGCCCATCCGACCCTTAGGTAAGACCGAATAGTAGATAAGCCTCAGAGACAGGAGGTATTACTGAGCTATTAGTAAGTCGGTATTATCTCCATGTTGAGTAGCCATTAGCTTCCTTTGTCAAGCCTATTAACTCTTACTAAGCCGTTGTTCTAGGAAGTTCGTCGAGGGTCATGTCAACCTATGGATAGGTTGACCTATCTTATGGTCGTGCCGACCTATCTTATGGTCGGCCTTTCCCTGCCATTGTTCTCTTTCGGTAGTTTAGTCTATTGGTTCATGTTGGTTATTGGTTCGACCTTTTTTCATAGACAACCTATTTTTCCCATAATATATACTATTCTTAGGACACGTTTGAATACTACCAAATAAATTCCGTTTCTACTTTATAGTGGTAGTAGATAAGTAACTTATTTGAGGTCTTGGTATCCATTCCCAGGTGGGGTGTGGCTAAAAATGGATGTGTCTAACAAGCCACCCCCCCCCCCCCCCCCCCCCCCCCCCCAAAAAAAAAAAAAAAAAAAAAAAAACTCTTATTTGAAATAATCAAGTTTGGTTTAAGATCAATTATAAGTAACTTTTTTTTTTACTTAAAATTAATTACTTTAGTTTAGCAAGTAAAATTCAAAATAAACTACTTAAACATAAGTAGCTTTATCTTTAGTAACTTACTAATATCCAAATGCGCCTCAAGATCCATCATCTTACGAAATGTGAATGTTATTTTTGGCATTTTGCTGAATGGTGTCTGAGGCAAGTGTATTCTTGTCTTGTTTTATACAATGCACGTAATGTACGAAAAATAGCAGGGCACTTGGCTCGGTGGAATGGTCGCGGGCTTCCCCTTTGGTCAACTTGGTGTGGTCCTACCAACCGTACTTGGCTATCCCCAGTCGTTCCCGAGTCATGTCGTATGGCTGGTCGAGTGTGCTGATTGCATGAAGCAAGCGAACATAAATTTGGTGCGTGCGATGTGAATGAGTGCTTGTTGCATGTTTATTTGGGCTTGGTTGAGTTGAGTCTTAGTTGAAGACTTAGATCCGACGTGACTCAGTTGACTGAACTTGGCAGTTAACATCTATAAATTAAAGCACAAAATATTTAGGGGGCATTTGGATGGTAAGTTTAGATAAGATATGTACGCCACATGTAGCTTATCCTGGTTTCTACTTATTTTGCAGATAAATATGTTTGACAAACATTATATTTTTTAGCCAAAAAGTAGAAAATCGTGTTTAGCTTCTAATATCATAAATATTTATTCCTAGAGTCCATTTGGTCCCCTTCACATCCATCGTCCATCATGTGAGGCCAACCTTTTGTGTGAACCTTTCATTGTGTGGACCCTACATTTGAGTGGGCCATACATCATCTGAGGCCCACCTTAGATGTGGGCCATTCATCATTAGGGGCGGACCTTTAATGTGCATTATCCTTTACAGGGCCCACCTTTGATGTTAGTCATCCATCATGTGGGGCCAACCATCAATGTTATTGTTCATCATGTAGGGTTCACTTTCATATCCACAGCCCATCACGTGGAGCCAACGTTTGATGTGGACCGTCCATCATGTGGGCCCCACCTCTGATGTGGTTCGTCCATCATATGGGGCCTGCCTCGGATATGGACCACTCATCATTAAGGCTGACCTTTGATGTGGATAGCCCATCATGTGGGGCCCACTTTGATGTAGATTATCCATCATGTGGAGTCCACCATTATTAATCGCTAGTCATATGGAGCCCACCTTTGATGTGGACTATCCATTATGTGGGCCTCACCTTCAATGTGGGTTGCCCATCATGCAAGGCTAGCCTATGTTCATTGGCCATCATGTGGACCTCACCTTTGATGTGGACAATCCATCATGTGGGCCCCACCTTCGATGTGGACAGTCCACGTGGGGCTATGTTGTTGACAAGTGGAGAGAGAGAGAGAGAGAGAGAGAGAGAGAGAGAGGTAAGTTAAGAAGCTTTAAACACATAAGTTGTAAGTTCAAAAGTAACTTATTCGGTGCTATCCAAACAGGCCCTTAGAGGTGAAGCACTTTAAGTTATGGTGCTCCTAGTTGCATCGGAGTACTTGAAAAAATTTGCGATTAAAAAAAAAACCACAAGTTGGGCCCAACTACAAGAATAGGCCTTGGTACCTAAATTAGGCAACTTTATCTAAATATGGCTTACTAAACGGCTAAGGTAAAGGGGTGGTCTGGTGGCCACTTTCATGTATTTCTAGAAATCCCCTTTATCCTAGTCATATTAAAAGTAAGGCAAAAAAATTCAGCCCAATCCATGATTCAAGCTGGCCACACATTCGCCCACCCTCCAAGCTATTTTTCTTGGTGTGGCCCACTTGAATCACCGATTGGGCTGAATTTTTAGGCATCATGCCTAATTAATTTTATATGGCATATACTCATTTCAGTGGATTTCACATAATCATCATGGTGGGCTTTGTTAAAAATCAACTACGCATGCTTTTGTCCCCACGATTTTCTTCAGTGGTGCCCACCTGAATTGTCGTGGGGAGGCCGATTTCAACGGGCACTATTGCCCCCGACCCGTAAGAAAGAGAGAATGGGGTTTCTCCAGTGAAAGATTGAGTTGTAGTTCTGTACGCCCAGAGGACGAATGAAAGTTCTTCCGGCCAGTTGCCCTTTGCTTTTTTCAGTTTCTTCTTGAGGTGATGCTTGATGACCTTGTTCACTGCCTCCACTTGCCCATTGGACTGCGGATGCCGAGGCGATGCGTAAGCGTTCCTGATACCGAGCCCTCGACACATACCTCTGAAATTGTCATTGTCGAACTGCCGGCCATTGTCTGAGACGATTGTATTCGGAACTCCAAATCTGCAAACTATGTTCTTCCAGACGAAGTCGATAATTTTTCGTTCGGTTATCTTTGTGACGGCCTCGCCTCAGCCCACTTCGTGAAGTAATCGACAGCGACGATGGCAAATTTGACTTGCCTTTTCCAGTCGGCAGAGGGCCGATGATGTCGATTCCCCATTGAGCGAAAGGCCACGGACTGCTCATGGGAGTCATTTCCTCAGCCGGTTGTCTAGGCACGGCCGCAAAACGTTGACATTTGTCGCATTTCTGACATACTTCCTGGCATCTTCTTTGAGTGTCGGCCAGAAGTATCCCTGCGAAGCACCTTAGAGGCAGGGCTCGACCACCATAATGGTTCCCAGATCCCCTCGTGAATCTCCCGGATGACATAATCTGCTTCCTCGGGTCGGAGGCACCTGAGATACGGCTGAGAATACCCTTCTTATATAGGGTTCCGTTCAGAATAACGTATCTTGCTGCTCGGACTCGCAGACGTCTTGCTTCTTGTCTGTCCGAGGGAACCTCCCCTGACTCGAGGTAGCCAAAGATTGGATCCATCCAGCTCGGGGTGTTATTCACCGGATTAATCGTTTTCTTCTCTACTCGACCGATGCTGGGATGTTCGATGAATTCTACCGGGATGATCCGGGGAATATTTCCCTCCGCGGCCGACGCCAACTTCGCCAGGGTGTCTGCCCACGTTTTTTCTGTCCTCGGGATCTGGTGGATCGTACAGTTCCAAAATTTCTCGATCAACTTTCTGGCTTCATCTAAGTAAGCAATCATTCTGTTATCTTTGGCTTCATAATCAGCGGAGATGTGATTCACGACCAGCTGAGAGTCGCATCGGACTTGTATAAATTGAACCCCGAGGCTGGCGGCCAATCTGAGCCCGGCTAACAGGGCCTCATACTCCGCCTCATTATTGAAGGCTTTAAAGCCGAGCCGGATGACATATTGGATGATTGTAGAATCAGGGGCGATCAAGACGATCCCTGTCCCGGCTCGTTTTGAGTTAGACGATCCGTCTACGTAGAGGACCCATCCGACTTCTGGAATGCCCTGTGAGCTGTTTGGGAGGTCATGCGGAGTCATCTCATCCTCATTGTTGATCTGCTCTTCACTTAGAACAGTGAATTCTGCGATGAAATCAGCCACCGCTTGGCCTTTCTTTGCTGTCCTCGGTCGGAAAGTAATGTCGAATTCTCCAAGTTCGATCGCCCATTTGGTCAACCGACCCGAGACCTCTGGCTTTTGGAGAATCTGCCTGAGGGGAGAGTCGGTTAACACGATGATCGAATGCGCTTGGAAACACGGATGCAACCTCCGAGCCGAAATGACTAGGCTGAGCGCAAGCTTCTCCAGAGCGGGGTATCTCGTTTCCGCTGGTACTATGGCTTTACTCACATAGTATACGGATACTGTTTGTTCCCCACCTCCCTGATCAGGGCCGAGCTGACTGCTGAGGCTGACCGCGAGGTATAGGAACAAAGACTCGCCTTCCTCCGGTTTTGATAGCAGAGGTGGTGAGCCCAGATATTCTTTCAGCTGCTGGAAAGCTGCTCACACTCGGGCGTCCACTCGGCCTTCTTATGACCCTTCAATTGCTGAAAGAAGGGAGGCATTTATCAGTGGCTCGGGATATGAAGCGTTCGAGCGCTGCTACCCGTCCAGTGAGGCATTGTATTTCCTTGACAGTTCGAGGCGAACTCATGTTGAGAGTGCCTTAATCTTATCGGGATTGGCCTCGATGCCTCTCTGACTGACTTGGAATCCAAGGAATCTTCCTGAACCAACTCCGAAAGCGTACTTTGCCGGGTTCAGCTTCATTTGATATTCTCGGAGGACTGCGAAGGTTTCTCCAAGGTCCGCCAAGTGATCGGATGCCTTGACGCTTTTTACCAACATGTCATCGACGTAAACTTCCATCGTGCGCCCGATCTGTCTTGCGAACATCTGATTGACCAGTCTCTGGTATGTGGCCCTAGCGTTTTTTTCAGGCCCAATGGCATGACCCAGTAACAGTAAAGCCCCCCTGTCTGTGACAAAGGCGGTTTTCTGCCTATCTGGGGGATGCATCGCGATCTGGTTGTAACCAGAGTAGGCATCCAGGAAGGAAAGCAGCTCGTGTCCCGCCGCCGTACTGTCTACCAGTTGATCGATCCGAGGCAATGGGAAACTGTCTTTCTGTAACGCCCCGAGTTTTCTGGACCCGAGTATAAGACTCGTTTCCCAAAAACCCGAGTGTTAACCTTAAAGATGGTCAAATTCGAGTGTACATTTTTTTTTCTTCATCAGAGTAAGCAAATGAGCGTAGCGTGGACAAATCGACATAAAGGAAAGTTCTCATTATCATTTAAATATACAAGAGCTGCCCATAATGACTTATATACAACCAATGTCTCCACAATAACAAATATAAGATTACACACATGAGAAATTTAAAAACATATGAAACACCAACGAAAACTGCAAGATCGCGCAGCTTCCCGCGACAGGTACAAGCACGCGTCCTTGACCCCCATAATGGCTCCTCATCAATCTGAACCTGCATATCACTTAAGCACCTGTGCTACCTGTACGGTATATTTTTGATGGATGAGTGGCCAACTCAGTGTGAATTCCCCCCCTCAAGATTACACACCGCCGCATTAGGTAAGCATAGTTACAAAACATCCAGATAACCAAAACATTAAAAATGCAGTCTTATTAAATGCATGGATGTATGGAATGCGTTCACGCCCCGGGGATGCTCATCCTGCGGACAGGGCCGCCGCCCATGCAATGCGTTCACGCCCCGGGAATGTTCATCCGTGCGGACAGGGCCGCCGCCCATGCAATCATCGACCTGGGAAAAACATCCAGTCGGAACAAGGGTCGATAGTCGTGGTCTGGGAGCTAGCGAAACAATACCCTAACAACTCTAGGGCACGTGCTACAGCATCCAGAATAGCCACCCGTCATCGCCAATATGCTATGAATGCGTGATTAGCCAAACTATTATTAGTCCAGTTACAATCAGCCAATTTAGGTAAGCTCAAGGTCACTACGGGGAGCGTATAGCCCAGCGTAGGCCGACAGCTCGGGCATAGTGTCCCATTACCACCATCCCCGGCTCATGAGACTACCACCTTAGGATGTTTAATGGAAAGCCGTCGACTAGTGGTCAATCATATTACAACATATGGGGCTTACCATCGCGTGGTTGCACGATATAAAACATCGAACCATATAGGAAAAATATCAAAACAAAACCACGCAGGGCGAGTATCAAAACGAGCCACATAGGGCGAATGTCAAAATCATGCGATAAAATACCATCCTTGAAACCATTGGACACAACAACCTTGGATGGTAGGCCCACATCAATGATCTATCTAGACCACCACTCAATAACCACCAAGTCGAAGGTCCATTACAATCACAACTAGTCAAGTTACATCCCAAGTATGGGTGTACATTCATAGGTGGGAATTTCCCACTAATGTACCAGTTTAAGTTCCATAAGCAATCCACAAAAAGGAATCCACAGGCATGAGCAATTATACAGGATAATCATAAAGCATGTAATACAACAATTCAACTTCCATCAGCTAACACATGTGATTATAAAGGGAGATATCAATTATGAACTCAAATAAAAACTATAACTTAAGCTAATGAGAAGATGGAAAGCTCAAGGGGAAGAATCATCACCTTATAGTTGGATCGCCTACCAGCATGGCTAGGGGACGTGTGGTCCCTTATAATCGAG